>OY796881.1:3426127-3672529 GCA_963680785.1 Diplosoma virens | reverse complement strand
GAAAATGTTTGTTTATGAGGTTGAAAAATGCTTTTCCTATGTTGGTCTGTACTTCTTCGTTGTAGGGAGGGTTGAACCAAATAACGTTTCTTTTTCTTTTATTTTTGTATGTGCATTTTTTTCTCTGTTCGTCGTTTTTTGATTCTGCTGGAACTGCTTTGTTGTATGTCATGTTAGTTTTGTAACCACTGTTTTTTAGAGCTTCGGTGTATAAAGGGGATGCTTGGTTGAATGAGTCTTGGTTGTGTGACAATTTTGAGATCCTGTCGTTAATCATGTCTGGTAGTTGTTTTCTGATTGATGATGGATGGTTGGATTAGTTGTTGATGTATAAAGGGTGGTCGTTGGGTTTACGATAAGGGACAAATTTGTTTGATTTGAGGTTGAAGGTTACATCTAGAAAGTCTGTTTGAAATAGGTTGGTTTCAACCGTGATGTTTAGTTCGATTTCTTTGAAGGCTTTGATTATGTTTTTCCTGGTTCGTTCCATTTCAGGTCCGGATTTATTTCTAAGGACGGCGAGTTCGTCGTCGCGGTATAAACCGAGGTCTTTTGTGGGGATGATATTTGTTAGTTTGTTTAAGATAAATAGTCCAACTACGTAGTTTGCATATTTCGGCACCATCGAAGGATTCCATAGTGACGTCAAATAGTGAATCGCTGTTTTTTTTCCAAGCTTCTTTTTGGTTGAACAGAAGTGATTTTCTTGAATGTTCGATAATTTGGATAGCATCATCATCAATTTGGGTAAATAATTTTGCAAAAGAAATGGCCGCAGATAGGAGTTTTTCTGTGATTGAGAAGTAGAAATTGACAATATCAAATTTGAGGAATTTGCAGTTTTTTTTGTCGGGGATATTTTGGAACCAACTTATTACGGTAGATGAGTTTCGCCATTGGTTTAGGTGTTTTTTGGAGCGGATTGTACGGTTGATATTGTCTAGACGTTGTTTGCTAACGATACTAATTTGTGATTTGGCTGGGTTGATCAGGCGGCATTTGATGTTGTTGGGAAAGTTGGGTTTGTGGTCCTTGATTGTGATAAAGGCGCTTTTATTTGAGTATTGTTCGATGCGGTTGTCGAGTTCCAGGTTGGTCGCAATTGACTTAGCTTTTTTGTTGATGTTTTTGATCACTTGATTGCTAGCTTTTTTGTATTTTGCAGTTGTGTTGTCGTTTAGCAGTTTCTTGTATTCGGATACTTGCATTGTGTATAGGTTTGTTGTTTAGTCAACAATAAAGATTTATCATGCAACTGCAAAAACCTTCATGACTGCCCACTCAATGGAAAATGCCGAACAAAATCTATCATTTACAAAGCATCCATCAGTGCTCCCAACTCACCGACCCAACACTATTTTGGCTGCTGCAAAACTGAATTCAAGACCCGTTTTTATAATCACCGACAATCCTTCAATCACCGAAACAAAGCAAACGCCACTGAACTCTCCAAAACATTATGGAAATATAAAGATAAAGGAATCAAACCACGAATAACTTGGTCGATTGTTTGCAAATCATTTGCATACACCAGCGGGGCCAAACGCTGCAATCTCTGCTTAGCAGAAAAACTCGCTATCTTGCAAGCCGACCAGTGCACGCTCTTGAACAAGCGATCCGAGTTTGTTTCCAAATGCCGACACCGGAACAAATTTAAATTAAAGAAAGCCTAGCCTGATTTAATATTTTCCAATTTTTTCAAATTTTATTTAATTTTAATTCAAGAACTTCTAAATCAAGGACATGCAGGCGCTAGTTTCAGATAATCCTAGCGAAGGCGACTGTTTTTTCTATTAATTTGCACAGCCGATAAAAGCTTATTGTTACATCATAGGCTAGACTTTGTGATCTACAATGCTAACTATGGTAGGTTCATTTACGAAAATTTAAATGTATGTTACCGAGGCAGTTTAATCCTAGTAAGGTGTACTCAAGTTTCATTATAATTAAAAAGAATAATAAGAAATACCGTTTAATGATTTTTAAAGTTAAATAAGAACAGCATTAAAATTTATAGCAAATTGAGGAAAGTTAGGTGGAGTGTCAAAACTGGTTGGCATAGGGATAGGCGAGTGTTAGGTAATAGGTAGGCCTATTTAGGCCTGTTTAAGATAATAGGCTATTTTAGTGACCCGGCGACACCATTATCCGGTTGGCCGGCAGATAAACGCATTGTTCTGATTGGTAATTGACTGTTTTTTAAGGGTTGTTACTTGTCAAATCAACGGCGTCGCTGCAAGTGGTCGTAAAATGTAGTCAGGTAGTGTTACTTCAAAGCTATCAAAATTTCAGAAAATTTAGGTGACCTCCTCAATCAATCATTGTTTTATTTTAAGTGTAGAACGCACAGTAAATACGAGCTTACATAAAGAAGATAAAGTTGAGTCGTAGGCCTAGGGCTCTAGGGCCTACTACTACTAGAAAAAGATATTCAACTGTCGAGGGATCAACTTTTTCCCATCATTCTGAATAAATGACAAGTGAATTTTCCATGCATATTGACCACTTTTTTCAATTTTTTCAAACTTACTCACACTAAGAAATCGGGTTCAAATGGAGAGTCGGCCGTGATGAAAATTTTTTTGTAGTTAAAGCTATCTCCTGACTTCCTAACCCTCACCCTAACTTACTGTATACCTTTACACCCATTATACCTTTACCTCCTAACCCTCACCCTTATAGGGGTGAGGGTTAGGAGGTCAAAGAATAGGTTAGATTTAACTACGCTGCGGTACTAAATTTTCATTGCGGCCGACATGGTAAATTTTCATCACGGACGACTCTCCATTTCAGAAATCGCGTTGTTAAATAACTTTAGAAACAAAACAAACCATAAAATTGTTTTAAATGATATACTTTGTAATGTCAAAAAACAAAAGGTTTCGACCGGTTTTTTACCGGCCGGTCAGACCGGTCAAGGTTTGTGAGTAATATTGATAATTATTTTTCTCTTTTTTCGAAGAGCATTAATTTACGTAATTATGCCGAATAAATGTGGAATTGTGAATTGTAGAGGAAACTACGACCTTTTATCAAAACGTAGAATATTCAAACTGCCCAGGCTTGATCCTGAGAGGCAGAGGTGGCTGGCTGTGATTCCTCCTCGCTAAGACTTTAATGTTGCAAATGCTAAATCTTTTTTTATTTGTGAGAAGCATTGGCCACAAAATCCTCCAATGAAGAAACTGCCAGGTGGAACAACAAGACCAGCTGTTGCACCTAGCATTTTTGATGTACCTGCTTCATGTCTGCCGACCCCCCAAATCCCTCCTCGCCCTGCAAAGCAAGTAGACAAACAACTTGACGTTTTTATGGCCAGAGACAGGATCAAGTCGTTCAGTGAATTTCTACCTGACAAGAAACTTCACAAGGAATATAACAATGTTGTGATTACCCGAAGATCTGACAGGTGTGCTTTCCTTTTTATGTCGTCTGACTTTCGTGAATGCGAAATGACTGTTCTGGTTGAAAACAAGTCAACGCTATGTTCTCCTCTTACGTGTTTTGCATACAAGAGTGGAATTCGCGTACCCCTAGGAACTATATTGAACCCCAATAATGGCCTCAGTTCCTATTCACAGTTTTATGCTGTTGTGCATACTTGCTTTAACTATAAAATTCCTCTGGATAAAGTGTTGAAGAAAGTAGTTACTGTGCTTCAGGCTCAAGAAACTGAAGACAAAAAAAAAGGCAAAAAAATCGATTTTATTATCAATAATTTGAAGCTTCTAGTCAACAAAAATTTTACTGTAAAAGACTACTGCTTTGCTGTGGGATCTTTTCCACACTGCAATTATGAAGTACTCCGTGAGTATCTAGTTTTGCCAAGTAGAAGAAAATTGCAAGTTGTCGTCTCTTCAGTGAATGTGAAGGATATTTTATCAAAGACGTTTGCCAAACTTCAAAAGCCTCAACAGAAAAATGTAGTTCTCTTAGTTGACGAGATGAAGATTCGGCCAACAGTAGCCTTCTCCGGAGGAGTCCTCAGTGGCATGGCCAAGAATGACCACAACGCAAAAGCCACTTCAATGCTTTGCGTCATGTCCAAGTGTCTTCATCGAGGCCCCAGCATCATGGTATCTGTTACACCTGTCCATAAATTAACAGCTTCTTTTCAATTTGAGGTGGTGAAACAGGCTGCCATGGTTGTAGAACAGGCTGGAGGCACTGTTCTTGGGTCCATCACAGACAACCACAAGATCAACCAGCTTTACTGCAAGATGTTCGATCGTCCATCAGAGTCGGATTACCCTGCCACTGCTACACATTCTTTAGATAACACACGGAGTTGGTACCTACTGTTTGACACAGTGCATCTATTGAAGTGCATAAGAAACAACTGGATATCGGGTGAGTCTACACTATTTTTGATTTGCTGTATGTAACATTTTAATACAAATTTTGAAAAAAAGCTTGAAAGAAAATTATTTTATTTTAAATGAAAATCTTTGATTATAACTGGAACTTAATTGACGAATAAAAAGAATAACAATTCCGTGATTTTTTTATTTAATTTTTAATTGTGTTGGTATTCATGCATTGGACTGCGTTTTGCTGTATTTCGACATTTCTGTTTGTGAGAGTTTTTTTGCGCAATAAGTAGATTTGTCAATTTTGATTGCTCTTAATAAGAAATTTAAATATTATTATCTATGCAAAGACTTCGTATCTATTATAAAAATATGATTTGCAAAAAAATTTAAGTACCAACAGCGAACAATTATTACTCGTGATTTTACTTAAAATAGCCTAAGAAAAAGCACTTACAAAATAATTATATCTTCATGTAGTTCTTACGTGAAAAAGTTTTGTTTAATCAGTGACAGAAAAAAAAAATAAAACGAATACTGCAGCACCACAACAAAAAATGCCAGCATGAGATGATTTTACTGTTTGTTCCTTTTGTTTCAGAGGCTTGCCAAAAGATGACTTTCGACAACCAAGTCACTGGTTCCTTCAACGACGTCAGAAAGCTATACGATGCTGAGAAGGCAAACCTTTTGAAAACATCTCCCCTGACAGATGCTGCTGTTCGACCTTCAAAACTTCAACTGCAGAATGTCCAGCACGTGTTGAAAGTTTTCAACGACAAAGTTGAAGCTGCCCTCAGGCTCCAGAAGTGTGGCGACACAGCCGACTTTATTCAATTTGTGCTTAATTGGTGGAATGTTGTGAATGTGTCATCAAAACATCAAGAAGTGAGGCTAAATGATCCCCACCGGCATGTTCAGGACCACACCACTACCAACTTGTCCGATTATCTACAGATTTTCCAGAAAGCCCCTTCTGGGCACGGAAAAGGCAGAAAGCAGTGTGTAACCCATGACACTAAGAAAGCACTTGTGCAGACCATGCAAGGCCTGACTTCCATTTGTGCACACCTCCTGACCCATGCTGGCTTCCAGTATGTACTTCTTCGTGAGCTGCAGAGTGACAGGATAGAGGGTGAATTTTCTGTGTACAGGCAATCGACTGGTGCAAATGATTTTATGACTTCTGGGGATGTCTTGACTGCCTGCAAAAAACGCCTGGCTAGACATGCCGCTTCTTATCTGGAGACCTTGGACGTAAATGGGGAAACCATGGCTCACACGTGTGTTACTAGTGCCATCGATGCTGAGGACGCCACTTTCATTGAGGACTGCACTGAGCCTTCACTCTCTATCCATGAGGAAAGCAGTGCAGCCTATGTGGCAGGGTGGCTGGAGAAAAAGTGTGAGGAACACCTGATCTTCAATGAGGAGGATGAACTAGTCTCAACAGAAGTCAGTGCCTTTATCTCCGAAGTTTCACGAGGCTCCCTGAAAATCCCCCACCAAACCACTTTTGACCTTGTGCGATGTGGACTTGCCTTTATCACCAAAGCCAGACACAGGGCCTGCTGCTGCAGGAGACTCATGATGATTCTGCAAGTGATGGAGGACTACAATAACCTGAACACTAGTGACAAGCTCAGACGACACGTGGCAAATGTACTTTTGAAAGGTCTGGATAACTTGGAAAAGGATCAGCAAAAGAACGCCGTCCTCCTCCAGACATCAATCAAGAAAGCGCGCTTGTCCGATTAAGTTTATTAGCAATTGAAAAGTTTTTTTTATTTCTTATAACTGTAATTTTTATGTGTGAAAGTTTTTATGTCATATTAAATATTTATGTCTATTTAGCGCTGTATATGGCAGGTTTCAGGTATTTCACTCAAGGGTAGTTCTGTGGGCATGGTATCACATATTTGGGTATTTATCCCTCAATATGCGTTTAAACGTTTTAGTGCTTTTGTCTGAAGCAATTACGGACCAATCATTAATTGATTTCAGTAATACATTAGCACTTATACAGTAAAGATGATCGCCTTCGCTAGCAAAGTCTGGACATAGACAATGCATGTCCTTGATTTAGAAGTTCTTGTTTTAATTTTAATTTTAATTCGATTTTCCGATGTTTAAACTTTTAATTTTGCAATCCTTTACCCCCCCCCCGTTTACGCTGTGTTTACTCATTGTTGTCGTATTCCACTATATGTATTCCTGCACCCCCTGATCTCCTCTATAGCCATTTCCTCGCTGTCCGTTCACGCCTCGCTACTTCCTTCCTTCACAATGTTCTTTCTCTCCCACTATCTACCGCGCATTTGTAATTTGATCGCCAGTCAGTTTTTTGCAGCGTCAGATACGTAAATGTTTAGTTTGATTACAAAATTCTAAATTCTAAATTTTGAGCCTTACAACTAGCTTGCTTACTCAAATATTTTTAAATTTTTAAACTTTAAATTTTTAATTTTATTTTATTTTATTTTAATTAACTTATATTTACTTTATCCGTAATATTATTACTTTTGGCTCTTAACTATAATAATTAGCTTTTTCGTGCGTTTTTTCTTAACTTTTCGTCTGCGTTTAGAATCACCTCCTGATGAGCCGAAACGGCGAAACAGACTGTTGAGGTTTTAATAAAATCTCTTTTGTGGCTTTTGTAATTTAATATATATATATGCTCCCTGCTTTTGCAGGTTGAGCTCTTTGACTGGGAAGACAGTGATGCTGCTGCGCTATGCAAGGCTCATCATTTCTTATGATTTGAGATCTCTTGGCATCACTGGGCTTTGACTCTACTGTGGCTTAAAAAACCACACGTAGAAGATTGGCCACAAGGTTCAAATTGGTGAGCCTTGTTCTTTTCAAGCATAACTTCACTGAATTGACGAGACCCGAAAGGTCGAAACAGTACTGTCTGCAGTTACATATTAAGTTACAAAAGCCACAAAAGTATATATATATATATACATATTACATATTGCAGGAGTGAATTGATCTTTAATTACCTGACAATTCTAAGGATGAAACAGACTGTTGTGGTTTTTAAACAGTGATTAAATAAAATTTGTATTATATATATACATATACATTTATAGAAATTTTTCAAAATTTTTTTGGTCGGTGCTCATCAGGAAAGTGCTCAATGACGTCGAGTCCGAGCGGTTAGATAATTAACTTATAGACCACAAAATTTTTTAATTTAACATTAATTTTATTTGCCCCAACAGACTGTTTTGCCTGCCTGGGCTCGTCAGGGGGCGGTTAAAAATCTTATTCAAATAGAATCTTATTCAAAAAATTCAAAAATATTCTATTTGAATAAGATTTTTAACCGCCCCCTGACGAGCCCAGGCAGGCGAAACAGTCTGTTGGGGCAAATAAAATTAATGTTAAATTAAAAAATTTTGTGGTCTGTAAGTTAATTATCATATACATATATATATATAGTATATATACGAGTATATATCTGTTTGCTTTACTTCACCGGTACAGAGCTCAATAACCGAATAGCTAGAGCAGTATTTATTAATGAAAGCACTAAAATCGATTAAAAATTAACAATTTAAAATTTACGACAGTCTGTTTCATCCTAAAAATTGTCAGGTGGAAACTTATTCAAATAGAATTGTTACCGTTAAAAAACATGAATTACTGGTTAAAAGCATGAATAAAAATCTATTATATATATATATATATATTTACTGAACACTACACTTTATTAGTTAAAACCACAACAGTCCGTTTCATCCTATTGAATCGTCATGTGGTCACTAGAAAATTAAAAATATATAGTTATCTGCGGTAGAAATAATACGCTTGAAATAAATTACACGTAGTTAATGATGCAAATAATGCAGCTCCTGTGACGTCATACAAGAAAAATAACTCAAAAATGTAGAAAATGCTTATATAGAAATTTGCATCCATTTAACACTAGAACGGCCGGAGTTGCGATAAGTCTTCAACGGCCAGCAGCGGTCATTTTGACCGCTTCTCCAAAAACGCATTTTTACTAGTTTATGCGCTGTGTGGTTGCAACTTAAGTTTTGAACAAATACTCAGGTAACATAATTCAATCAATTTGTCCATAAAAAACAGTTTTATTTGAAGGAAGGAGTACAAAGTGGACATAATATTGAAAAATGTTTCATATTTGCGTTGTCGCACACACTGTATAACGCATTCGAAAAGCTCCGTGGCCGTACACTTGCCACATACAGTTTTCTTGCACTTAAAACAAAGTTTGCTGGTTTTATTTTGAGTGCAGTTTGCAGCTATTTGACATTGTTTACGCTTCTCGGCTTTGATGTTTTTAGAAGGTGTCGACAGTTGGTAAGGTCTAGCAATAGTAGTGTTTCTGCTTGATCTTCAACGATGTAGTCTTCACGTAGTTCTGTAGTAAGTTTGAACAAGAAATCTCGTGTTGAAACCTTGTCACCTGTTTGTTGTTTATAGAGCACAAATGCATTGGTGCCTGCCAAATTCAGAATGTTGTAGAAAATAGAAAATTGTAGAAATTGTAGAAAAAACCCGGGCCACCAACGGGTGCCAGCTTTGACTGTTGCCTGGCCATTTGATCAGCCACGTCAAGACCACATTTTCTCTTGTTATAAAATTCCATTTTTTCCGGTTTCTTTTTCTCAGATTCGCCAAGCTCAACAGACATATGCAGAGAACTGAGAACACAAACGTTTTTCTTTGGCTTACACTGATACACCGTTAAAATAGCCATATCGCCTGTCTTCATGAGCTTACTAGAATAACGTTGTTGCAAACATTTTACAGATGCAGGCAGCTCAAATCTAACCTTGTTCATACGTAGTTCCAACAAGGCTGGCTTTCTTTTTTTCAGTTGTTTAGCAAGTAAAAACAACGTGAAAAAGTTATCGGTGGTAACGTTTCTAACATTACTCATGAATGGTTCCATGAGAGTCATGACAACCTTGTCAATAACTAAGCCTTTGGGTGGATGGACGTGACTCGTCTTTTCCCAGATATGGAATGGCATTTAGGATATACTTGAATTCCATGTCAACCGCTAACCAGAACTTCATGCCAAACTTATTTGGTTTGTTTGGCATATACTGGATAAACCTACAACGAAATTTTGTCTGGAACAGCTTCTCATAAATCGTAATATTTTCTCCAGATTGGTAACAACTGATGCTGTTATCTACAAACCAAATATCTGAAATAAGAGCAAATTTGTCAGTTTGCTAGCGTGCTGACTTTGTGCTACGCAAGTCGAACCGTAGAAAACGTATAATTTCACGACAACGATTTCTTGACATGGTTTATTGAAAAAATGATACGCCCCATTCTTCATTCCAAAAATTGTAAAGGGGAAAGTTTTTGCCACCATACGCTGCTCGTACATATGGCAGAGCAATAAACGCATTGAGCTCACAAAGTGAAACCTCCCATTCTTCATTGCCTAAGACTCTTTGAGCTTCTACATTGGTACATTGTTGAATGCATTTGAGCATAAGCTTATCAAATATAATTTGAAAAGCACCAACAGGGAAGTCTGCCATTCTAAGGGAAAAGCGTGATAAACCTAATTGCTCAGTTAGGACAGCAACCTTAGGACATAGACATTAGGATCTGAGCTGCACGCCTTCCTCGTGCTTCTAGACCAAATTCCATAAATTCCCATTTTGTGCCATCTTTTGCTGTCTCGTTTGTGCTCTAGCTTTCAGGAGCACCCGAACCAGAATCATCATTATAACACGTAGCAGAATAAATTTCAACGTTAGTATCAAAAGTTTGTAAATCACCTATATGAACAATGGGTTGTGCATCATCAAATTGCTCAGTTTTTTCATCGTCGTTCATCTCATCCGAGGAGCAAAGTTGACAATCTAACGCGTCGCCTTCTTTAATTTCACTTTTCCCTCCAGAATCATTCTTTTCTATAGATGTGAGCATATCAATAACTTCAGTAAAACGTCTTGGTCTTTCAGACATGATGTAATAGATTTCACTATGTATATTTGTTAGTCAAGTAGCTTACTTCACCTGTGAAACCAGAATAGGTTAGCACTAATTGAGCATGAACATCATGCTTTTATTACAAAAGATGATGATCAACTTACTAACTTATGCTAAAGGCTAATTGCCTGTGTGTTCCGCTGCTTTTTCTACCTGAGTAAGTGGATGGGTGCTGTTTGGGAATAATATCCGACCATCACCGTGGGCTGAAAGTCAATGAAAACCCTTAGTTGTCAACAATATAGAATAGCCTATTACTGTTTCATAAACTCTTTCATAATCTGTTTCATAAACTCTTTTGTAACCTATTTCTGTTTTACAAACTTTTTCATAATCCGAAGTCAGTATATTTCCCGTGCTAACTGATAATTGGGAAAATTTTATAACTGCTTTCTGAGTTCTACATTTCTTTCTGGTGACTTTATGATATCACAAATAAAATTAATTTATCGGAAAATAGAAAGACAATGTTTGAAAATAAGTCATACGTCTCATAAAGTACAGCAGGAGGTTCAGAAAGAATGGTTTTTGTATGGCAGTCAAAATGACCGTTAATGGCCGTTGGAGGTAAACCACGTTCTAAAATATTTGCGAAAGCAGTTTTCGGTTTGATACTCAGCATTACAGTTCCTACCAATTAATTAGGAAAAGTCAAAAAATTTTACACCAATGCGATTTTCGTAAAAAAAAATAAGCACCTTAAAATTCCAAAACGGTCAAAATGACCGCAACGGCCGTTTTAGTGTTAAAGGTGAGGTATGGCGAGTTAGGCGTATTGTAAAAAGTTTAAGAGGAGGAAGGGAAAATCTACAAAGCAATGAAAAGGTTACGGGAGAGATCGTATGCGGTGAAAAAGTTAAATAAGTGAAGTACAGTACAGTGCAAATGATAGAGAGCGGATTAAACTAACGGATAAAAAAGGTAATTTAATTAATTTGAATTTGTTCTTGTGGCGTTGTTTTCCGGTAAGCTTCGATCGATTGTAGGGTGTTGTTGGTATGATAGTAGTGGTCTGATTCAAACACAAAATAATTCTAATATTGAAATAGGTAAAGCCGCGAATAATTACGAAAAGTTTTTTAATTTAAATTTGTTTTTATGACGGCATTTCCCATTTAGTTCCGATCTTTTATTCAGCATTGTGGTAGGGTCCGCTTTGAGGATGAAAAGTTTTTCAGCTAAGCAAAGGTTGCACCATCTAGCTCCTGGATAGTATGGTGTGGTGCGACCCGCGATCCTCCATTCAATGAAGGGGTTCTTTCCTGTGTCTTTAGCTTGCCAAAAAGCCTTAGATAGCTCGGTGGCGTTAGACTTTTGCCGGTATCTAAAGCTCTGATTATGGTTGTAGAAGCGAGTTTTAAATTCGGTTTCACTACAACCATAATAATTTTTGGCAATGCCATCTGTTGTTAGGGTGGCTTTATAAATGATGGAGCTTTGCGGCATTGTCCCTTCATCGGGCAGCTGATTTTAGCCTTGCAGTTGCAAGGTGGTACAGTGCTGGCAGGCTCGGTTCTTTGGGCAAAAAGCGCTTTAGGTTTTAAATTGGATTTAAATCGGATTTAAAACGAATTTAAAACTTTAGGTTTTAAAACGGTTTTAATTTCAAATCGGATTTAAATCGGATTTAAAACTTTAGGTTTTACAATGGAAAGAAACCCCCCCCAATGCAGCGATCTTACTGGATTTGAGTCCGATTTGTATCAAATGGCCCGCTCAATAAAATTCAGACGAGTTTTGAATTCCTTCCAAGCTCAACTGACAAAGGACACTAATGCTATCAACACGTCCACAGCTCTTTTCATCCCTGCTGATAAAATCACTAATCTCTATAAGGTCGAAGTAAAAGATTATGAAACATTACTGCACGATAACATTACTACCACATATCAAAAAGTCAGTAAAGACACAGCAAGAATAATAAACATGGAGGCCAAACATATTGCAGAACAACTTAAACTGGATGACAGAATTGAACAAGCAGCTGAACAAAAAGCATTCATTACGTTAAAGGACCACAAACCAAATTTTCCAAACAACATTAAATGTAGATTAATAAATCCCGCCAAGTCCAATCTTGGTACGATAAGTAAGCAAATCCGGCAAACAATTAACAACAAAATACGACAATCTACCGGTGTACTCCAATGGCGAGGCACTCCCGCAGTAGTTTCATGGTTTAAGAACTTTCCTTACAAAGAAAGATGCAAATTTTTAACATTTGATGTCGTCGATTTCTACCCTTCCATCTCGGAGAAACTGCTTAACGAAGGCATTACTTTCGCCAAACAATTTGTAGAAATCAGCAACGACGACAGCAAAATCATTTATCACTGTAGAAAATCTCTGCTTTTCAGCAGGGACAGTGCCTGGATCAAAAACAGCAGCTCACTTTTTGACGTCATTATGGGATCCTATGATGGAGGGGAAGTATGTGAGTTGGTTGGCCTGTTTGTCCTCCACCAATTATCCCAGCTTGTAGGTGTCAAGAACATCGGTCTTTATGGGGACGACGGTTTGGCCATTCTAGAAAATGCTTCGGGCCCTACCTCGGTGTCATAATATGTACTAAAGTTTCGAACCTATTTGTTTCTCTGTTGTTACTTTGTTAATCGTGTATTTGTGTTCTCTGCCGTTAGCTTGTTAATCGTGCCACTTTGTAATTGTTAATTATGATTGCTTTGTTGGTCTCGCCCTTTTTAAGCATCTTTAGTTGCTTGGGATTTCTTAAAGAATAGTGACCACATTCATAACGTTATCTTGTAACCTTATTTATAACTATTGTGTTTCTTTTATAGATTTATAGCGGCGTTTTCTTTAGTTAATTAAAAGCTATATTTTTATGCTTAATGTTAAATTATGACAATTTAATTAACTAAAGAAGTAACTCTAACTATGGATAAGTTGATGAGACCCCAGCATCTTAGTTTGGATCCCAACTCCCCGTCAGCGGGAAAAGAATAGAAGCATTGGATCCGAACCTTCAAGAATTATTTGGCATTGTTCCCAGAGAGAACCGAAGATGAACTTCCTGTAAACAAGCTTCGTCTTCTAACCAACTCGGTCGCTTATGATGTTTACGATTACATCGAAGAATGCTTCACATATGAGAGAGCGCAATTCGCGTGTTAAAAAATCTGTATGGCAAAACACCGAATGAAATATTTGCCCGTCATTTACTGGCAACAGCTCGACAAACTCCAGAGCAGTCGCTTAATGATTTCGTACAAAAATTGCAAAGCCTCGGCAAAGATTGCAGTTTTCGTCCTGTCACCGCTCATGTCTACCGAGAGGAAATGGTCAGAGACGCATTTATCAACGGGATAATTTTAAGTTCAATCCGACAACGACTCTTAGAGAATCTCGAGTTAACTTTGAGAGACGCAGTAACGCAGGCGAACACGTTGGAGTTGGCCCAGCAAAACTCGCTAGCCTATGATGTACCGGACAACTTGTATCGCCACGTTGCTGCAATAACAGAAAAGGATCAATTAATATCCAAATCTCAATTAGAAGAAGAAGAATCTCAATTGGCATCTGTTCAGCCAAGAAAGCTCAAAGAAAAAAATGCTTCTTTTGCGGTGCTTCCTTTCATAATCGCTCGTCCTGCCCTGTTGAAGCGCTGTTTGTTATAATTGTAAGAAGAAAGGACATTTTGCAAGAGTGTGTAAAAGCAGACAGTCGACATCTCCCGGTGTATCTGCGATTGTTTCCACAAACCAACAGTGCGCAAGTCAGCTAGCTCCATCGTGTTTGCCTCATGCTACGGTGACTTCCAATATTAATGGACACGAGTTATCAACGGTTATTGACACAGGCAGTTTGTTAAGTTTCATCAATAAAGAAACGTTAAAGACTATCGGCTTACGAATGACACGTAAAGGACGAGACGTAACAATGGCAACCACAGACTTGCATTGTAACGTAATGGGCGGCTGCATAACAAATCTCAGTATCGGTAACAAAACTTATAGTCAAGTAAAACTTGGAGTTTTAGAAAACCTATGCAGTGACTTGCTTTGGGGAGCGACTTTCAGCAAATGCACGAAAAGGTCATTTTCAGATATGATCGATCAAAAGTAGAACTGCTACCAAAACCGGACGCTGGAATCTGCTCTACTGTGGCCTCAAGAGTTAAACCAGTATCACTTTTTTCAAACTTACTTCCAGGCTGCCATCCTATAGCAACTAAATTGAGAAGACACAATACATTTGATTACTTGTTTATTGAAAAGGAAGTTGAAAGATTAAGAGATGATGACATCATTCGTCCCAGCACTCCCCTTGGCAGGCGCAAGTACTGGTAATCAGGAACAAGGAAACACAGAAACCAAGGATGTGCATCGATTACTCTCAAACTATTAATCTGTTTACCCTTCTCGACGCGTACCCTCTTCCTAAAATTGACTCGGTTATTCACCAACTGGCGAAATACAGGCAGTTCTCCACGTTTGACTTAAGGAACGCATATCACCAGATTCCCATTTGTAAATCTGATAAACAGTACACAGCCTTTGAAGCAGCCGGCAAGTTGTGGAAGTTTAATCGAGTCCCCTTTGGTGTAACCAACGGAGTACCAGTCTTTCAAAGATTAATAGATGATGTTGTGGAAAAGGACTCTTTAAAAGACACATTTCTTTACCTCGACAACGTGACAATTGGAGGTTTTTCCAAAGAACAACACGACAAAAATGTTGAGCGCTTCTTGGAGTCCCTAAAGAAGAGAAATCTCTTGCTAAACCACAAAAAGACAATTTCATCGGTCGACGAAATTAGCATCTTGGGTCATCGCGTCGGAAACGGGTGCATAAAACCAGACCCCGACCGATTACGTCCTCTTCTAGATCTGCCAGTTCCCCATAATGCAAAATCACTCAAAAGAGCGTTAGGATTATTTGCATACAATGCAAAATGGATTGAGAATTTTTCCGAGAAGATCAAGAACCTCAAAAATACAAAAATATTTCCCATGAATGAAGGAAGCGCCACCGAATTTGAAACTCTGAAAACAAAAATTGCTGGTGCTTCCTTATCTGCAATCGATGAAACTCTAGCATTTGTAGTGGGATGCGACGCCTCGGAAACAGCAGTTTCGGCAACCTTGAATCAAGGCGGTAGACCAGTTGCTTTTACGTCGAGGACTCTGCAACCTAGTGAACGTCACTATCCGGCCGTGGAGAAGGAGGCAACCGCCGTTATTGAAGCCGTTAGGAAGTGGAGGCACTTTCTGGCCAGACAACACTTCCATATTGTTACGGACCAGCAACCAGTGACCCTCATGTTTGATAGCAGGAAAAGAACCAAGGTGAAAAACAACAAGATTCAATCCTGGCGTCTGAAACTGGCATCATTTTCTTATACAATTCGGTACCGTCCAAAAAAGGACAACATCGCGCCCGACGCCTTATCTCGTGCGATCTGGGTATGACTTGTGCTACTAATTTGTATAATCTGCATAATAATCTTTGTCATCCCTGTGTCAGCAGGCTACTTCACTACGTACGTTGTAAGAATCTGCCGTTTTCTGTAGTCGATGTAAAAAATGTTTGTTCGTCATGTAAAATTTGCGCCCAAGTCAAACCGCAATTTTATGCTAAGCCTAAATATTCGCTCGTAAAAGCAACACAGCCTCTCGAGCGCATAAAGGTCCTTTACCCTCTTGTAGTCGTAACGTATTCTTACTAATGATAATCGACGAGTATTCGCGTTATCCGTTCTGCTTTCCTTGCCCAAACATGCAAAGCGCAAACGGTAATCAAACACTTGAATGAATTGTTTACATTGTGTGGGGTGCCGGGCTTCATACATTCGGATAACGCCACCGCTTTTAAAGCAACAGCGATTAAAAACTTTTTAAATTTAAAAGGGGTTGCTACAAGCCATAGCTCCATCTATCACCCAGAAGATAACTCGCAAGTGGAAAGGAGCATCGGGAGCATCTGGCGAACGGTTAAACTCGCTTTAAAAGCACGTCATCTGCCGATTAATCGATGGGAGTCGGTCATTCCAGAAGTCCTACATTTCTTGCGTTCCCTTTGCACTCTGACCAACGCAACCCCACACGAACTATTCTTTGGATTTCAAAGAAAACCTTCTGCAGACCTTCCTTACCTACCTGGCTGATGCATCCCGGTCCGGTTTTGATACGCAATTTTACTCGCGTGAGCAAACATGACGACCTTGTACAACAAGCCGAGTTGACCCACGCCAACCCAGCATATGCTAAGGTTCGATATCCCGATGGCCGAGAAGTGACTGTGTCTCTAGAAGATTTAGCTCCTGCGGCAAGAAACACCCCAAGAAACACCGTCGCCAAGAAGCACCGTCGACCCGAGAAGTAACTGTGTCTCTAGAAGATTTAGCTCCTGCGCCAAGAAACACCGTCGACAAAACACGCTTTAATGAAGTCAACGCTGACAGGTCGCCCACTGAAGCTGAAGTCTCGTCAACATTCGATAACGCCGTTGATAACAGAGTCTTGTCCAACGAAGCTGCAGACAATAAGGAAGAAATTGAAAACCATGCTGCTGACGAAATGCAGTTCGTTCGTCCGAACGAATTAGATACTCCCTTAAGAAGGTCGGAGAGGCGCAATGAGGGCTTACCACCTATGCGTTATGGAAACCCCCTCTCTTTTTAGGAAGGGGAGAATGTCATAATATATACTAAAGTTTCGAACCTATTTGTTTCTCTGTTGTTACTTTGTTAATCGTGTATTTGTGTTCTCTGCCGTTAGCTTGTTAATCGTGCCACTTTGTAATTGTTAATTATGATTGCTTTGTTGGTCTCGCCCTTTTTAAGCATCTTTAGTTGCTTGGGATTTCTTAAAGAATAGTGACCACATTCATAACGTTATCTTGTAACCTTATTTATAACTATTGTGTTTCTTTTATAGATTTATAGCGGCGTTTTCTTTAGTTAATTAAAAGCTATATTTTTATGCTTAATGTTAAATTACGACACTCGGAAAGTATAAAGAAAAAGATCAATAAGCTATTCCACCAGCACGGTTTAAATATTATAGCCGAAACCAATCTCGTCCAAACCAACTTCCTCGATGTTACCTTCAACTTGAAATCGGGGAAATATTAGTCCTACCGCAAGCCTAACGACCAACCACTTTATATCCACCAACTTTCAAACCACCCGCCCGCTATAAAGAAACAACTCCCATCGATGCTTGCTGACCGCCTCTCATCGCGTACAACCGCGAAGAATTCACCAGAGCTATCCGGGAGTATGAAGAGGCTATGCAAAAAAGTGGACATCCCGGTGGGTTGCAGTACATCGCCCCACTCGACCCTCATAAAAGGAAATCCAAAAAGCGGAATATAGTGTGGTTTACCCCCACCCTTTAGCGAGCATGTAAAGACTAACATCGGAAAAATCTTCCTTCACTTGTTCGAGAAACACTTCCCTCCCCATCACCGCTTGCACAAAATATGCAATAAAAACAACGTCAAACGGAGCTGTAGTTGCATGCCCAACATGGCAGCTATAATTTTCAGACAGAATAAAACGCTTCTTGCCCAAAGAACCGAGCCTGCCAGCACTGTACCACCTTGCAACTGCAAGGCTAAAATCAGCTGCCCGATGAAGGGACAATGCCGCAAAGCTCCATTATTTATAAAGCCACCCTAACAACAGATGGCATTGCCAAAAATTATTATGGTTGTAGTGAAACCGAATTTAAAACTCGCTTCTACAACCATAATCAGAGCTTTAGATACCGGCAAAAGTCTAACGCCACCGAGCTATCTAAGGCTTTTTGGCAAGCTAAAGACACAGGAAAGAACCCCTTCATTGAATGGAGCATCGCGGGTCGCACCACACCATACTATCCAGGAGCTAGATGGTGCAACCTTTGCTTAGCTGAAAAACTTTTCATCCTCAAAGCGGACCCTACCACAATGCTGAATAAAAGATCGGAACTAAATGGGAAATGCCGTCATAAAAACAAATTTAAATTAAAAAACTTTTCGTAATTATTCGCGGCTTTACCTATTTCAATATTAGAATTATTTTGTGTTTGAATCAGACCACTACTATCATACCAACAACACCCTACAATCGATCGAAGCTTACCGGAAAACAACGCCACAAGAACAAATTCAAATTAATTAAATTACCTTTTTTATCCGTTAGTTTAATCCGCTCTCTATCATTTGCACTGTACTGTACTTCACTTATTTAACTTTTTCACCGCATACGATCTCTCCCGTAACCTTTTCATTGCTTTGTAGATTTTCCCTTCCTCCTCTTAAACTTTTTACAATACGCCTAACTCGCCATCTCTCATTCTCTCATTTTAAATGGATGCAAACTTCTATATAAGCATTTTCTACATTTTTGAGTTATTTTTCTTGTATGACGTCACGAGAGCTGCATTATTTGCATCATTAACTACGTGTAATTTATTTCAAGCCTACTATTTCTACCGCAAATAACTATATATTTTTGATTTTCTAGTGACCACCTGACAATTCAATAAGATGAAACGGACTGTTGTGGTTTTAACTAATAAAGTGTAGTGTTCAATAAATATAATATACTTGCTCTAACCGTGTGTTATTGAGCACTGTACCGGCAAGGTGAAACATTATTGGATTATATATATAATACAAAATTTATTCAATCACTCTTTAAAAATCACAGCAGTCTGTTTCACCCTATTACACCGTACAATTTAATATAGAATGCAAATTCCACCGTACAATTCAAAAGTACAATTCCACCGTACCATACATTCCATCGTACAAAAACGAAAATTCCACCGTTCCATAGCTATTTCACCGTACAAAAACGCAATTAAACAAAGTGGCTACAAAGACAATTTAATATTTAGTGAAACCCAAGCGAAAAACAGATCAAGAATACGAAAATCTTATGGTTCAACCCGCCTTTAAACACCTATGTTGCCAACAATATCGGAAAAGAGTTTCTAAAATTATTAAGCAAACACTTCCCACCACAACACAAGCTCCATAAAATTCTAAACAGAAATAGCATAAAAATTAGCTATAGCTGCATGCCTAACATGAAAACAATTATAACCGGTCACAACAAGAAACTATTGGAAAAGAAAAGCTTTCAACAATCAAAACCATGCAACTGTAAAAATAAAGATATCTGCCCACTAAAAGGATCTTGCCGACAGAAATCTGTCATTTATCAAGCAGACATATCGCATGGAAATATATCAGAAAGCTACATAGGTTGCAGCGAAACAGAATTCAAATCACGATACTATAATCATATACAATCATTTAAAAATATAAAGAAAAGAAACGCCACAGAGCTTTCCAAAACATTGTGGAATGCCAAAGAATCAGGTCTCAATCCCACAATTAACTGGAAAATAATCAATCAAGTTATCCCCGATAAACCAGGAAAAAAATGCTGCAACCTATGCTTAACCGAAAAACTAAAAATACTACAAGCAAACCAACCAACAATCCTCAACAAACGATCGGAACTTACAGGAAAATGTCGTGACAAAAACAAATTTAAATTAACCAAATTAGCCACTTGATTTCGTATGCTTAAATTGCTTCTATTTTTGTGCGTGCGTGCTTTCTTGTCCGTCATTAAATCCGCTTATATTTTCTACTAACTATCGTTCACGCCATTTTTTACCCACTTTACTTTTTCATCTTATGCGATTTTTCTCGTTATTTTTTATTCCTTTGTAGATTATTTTCTTTCCTTTTATATCTTTCACCACACACATCATCACTCGCCTTTCCTCACCTTCAAATCAATGCAAACCTCTATATTTGCATTTACTATATTTTGAGTTGTTTTTTCTTGTATGACGTCATAGGAACCGTATTGTTTGCTTAATTTAACTACATATCATTTATTCCATACGCATTTTTTTACCACTAATAACTATATTTTTTATTATTTTTTTTATTTTTCTAGTAACCACCTGACGATTCTAAGGATGAAACAGACTGTTGTGGTTTTTAAACAGTGATTGAATAAATTTTGTATTAAATTGCTCTGATTTTTTTCATTGAGCACTCTGCGGGTAGGATCGATTCACTCCTGCAATATATATATATATATATATATTCTATTTAAATAAGATTTTTAACCGCCCCCTGACGAGCCCAGGCAGGCGAAACAGTCTGTTGGGGCAAATAAAACTAATGTTAAATTAAAAATTTTGTGGTCTGTAAGTTAATTATCTAACCGCTCTGACTCGACGTCATTGAGCACTTTCCTGATGAGCACCGACCAAAAAATTTTGAAAAATTTACATATATATATATATATATATAGAATGTAAGAGGTATTCTATATAAGAGAATATATATATATATTCTATTTGAATAAGTTTCCACCTGACGATATATATAGAATGTATATATATATATATATATAACACCGTATGAAAATCAGTACTTCTAAAGTGCTCAATAACAAAGTTAGAGCTTAAATTAACAATAGCAAAAACACGGGAATAAAAACAAGGTTAAAAGCCCTACAGACTGTTTCACCCATAAAAGGGATCATCAGGGGTATCTAAAAAGTAATATTTAAAAAGCTATTCTTTCTGGGAGTTTTATTTTATTTTATTTTACTTTTTAGATACCCCTGATGATCCCTTTTATGGGTGAAACAGTTTGTAGGGCTTTTAACCTTGTTTTTATTCCCGTGTTTTTGCTATATATATATATATATATATATATATATATTAACACTGTAGGAAAATCAGTTCTTCTAAAGTGCTCGATAACAAAGTTAGAGCTTGAATTAAAATATACTGTATACTGTATAACTATATTCATTAGCTGTAATAAAGACACAGTAGCTGTAGGTAGGACAAATTCTATAACGCACAAACAAATGACCTGTCCAGATGTACACAAGTTAGTTTCTTTCTTTGTAACGTAACAATCCCTAAAGTTTGTCAAGTTTTTGTTTCAAAGTTAAAAAAATTAAGTTAGTATAATAGTTGTTAATAATTTAAATTTTATCAGTGGGTAAATTATTCTCTGTATTGCGTTCCAGTAAGAAGTTAGGAAAAATGAGCAAGTTATTTTTGTCTGCTACATTGGTCAGAAAATTGCTGTAATCATTATTCGAATTCCGTAGAAGCAAAATCAAGTTTTACTGGGAATTTAGTATCAGAAGTGCCTTTGATTAAAAAAATGATAGTTGTATCGACCAAAGATATTATCGAGAAAGTTATCATTGATTTTTTACGTCAAAGAGATTGAGGTGCAAAGCTTTTTGCATAAATTGGTTTGAAAGTTATTGGTTTATTGCTTTATCAACGTTTTCATGTAATTTGAGGATGAACAACCTTATTACAAACCTAGGGTACATCAACAGAAAATATAGAACATTGTGGGTGGGCCGCAATAACTTGTCAAAGAGTTTAATTACCAAACAACAAACGTTATAACTAAAAGGAAGTCATCACTTTAATTAGATTAGCTGTTTAACTTAAATTTTCCAAGCGGATGGACCAAAGCATCATTTCCATTACAAGTGCTTAATATTCGGCTTCCCAGCATTTTTTTTAAAAACATACGCGACACTGAAATAATTGTGTAGAGCTACTACCAAAAGTAGAGCTACTTTGCGGAAATTTTGTTTTTTCTTCACCGTTTTTAACTTCGCAAGTTTTGGGGTATTCCCAAAATTTAAAAGTTTATGAAGTATCATGAGTGATGGGCATTTGTAAATGTTGTAAAAAATAAAAAAAATGCTTACAAGGTGAAAAACAAAACCCGAAACAGCCGTTATAGAAACCAACACAAAATAGCAATCCAGGCCTATATAGAATTGAACATGAGACTTTTATATTCTCTGTTTTTCTTATTGAAACTCCCAAATGGCAATCTTCTACAGGTCGCAAATACTTTCTCGTTTTCAGATGTACAAACGATAACTTGTTTCGCAAGACATGTTTACAAACTTTATTTATAGACTTTGTATCATATGTTCATCTGTAAGAAGCTTTAATAGAAATAACGCCATAGGGTAAACGACAAAAATAATCGCAAAAATTTTAAGCAACTAATAAAAATACCAATTCAAAGAAGTAATTTCATAGGTTTGTTTTGTGGAATAGTATTTTTAACTGCATTAACGTAAACATTTGTGGCGAGCGCAGATGTGCTTAAAACCATAAATAAAAAAGGATGCTTTAAAAATTTATTCAGAAGAACAGGATTTAGTTATGATAAGCAGATTCAAATAAGCAGCACAGCAAAAAAGTAGAAGAGAAACAAAAACCGGCTAGATTAAATTTTGGAAAGTTGGGTATCAGTTGCTGCTTCAGCTGGTTATTAACATGTCACGAATCCACTTTGCTATGGTTTTTTCTACCCGTTTGTCAACGGCTTCCAGTGAGTTAAGATAAATTATGCAGTTAAAGTATTTCACGTGTAGCTAACCAGCCGAAGTTATACCAAATGTTATCCTTCTAGTAATATTGAACCTGAAATTTAAGATATTTTAAAGGAAGAAACTTTAATGTCTTGTATTTCAATAAGGATTTTATTAAAGAAACCTGGCGAAAAATTTGTTTATTGCTGTTCTATGCAGGGTACTGTTCTATGGTGCTGTTCTATGCAGTCTTGTTTCAAAATTGTTCTTACGGTGTAACGTAACAATAAATTAGAGTGACTATATCTGGTTGTTCAAAATGAGCAATAAGTTTAAATGATTTGAATCTTAAACTGTTATGTATTTAACTATTTAATATTTCAAAATTAATCGTATTATTATTATAATTTTTATTATTGAAAAATTTTTCATATCTAAACACACATCAAAAAATTTTCCCATATTAAGAAACAATTGCTCCTGATAAAATTTAATTTATAATTGAACTTAATTCATATTAGAACGTTACTTTTCGCAGAGTTCTTTAGTGTTGCAAAAAAAGTACAAGGACTTTTGATTTTTATATTGATTTCTGTTTTGCTTTTTTGAGTGCCATTAAAAAAAACTACGCTTTATAACACGTGGTACTGCTAATAAGAATCGCTTTTATGTATTTGCAGACAATCCTGACAAAATATTTTTTTCCAGAGTAGAGCAGATCTAAAGAGATTTAAAAAGAATTTTAGACTTGCAAAAGTTTGTGAATGTGTGAAGTATTCTATTTTTTGTTTTTTTCTTTAGTCGTTTTGTTCTTCATGTTCGAACTTCGAAGAATGATTTCAAGATTCTATTGTTAATTTCACTTAGCAATTGCAGTAAATCTTTAAAAGGTAAATCAGTAATTATTTTTTTATTACGCATTGTCCTTTGATTGATCAGAAGTTAATTAAATTTAAATCTAAGTTCTATCTATGGCGTTATATTTGAATCCAGGAAAATAATTTTTAAAAATAATGCAGCAAACATTTTTGCAATCGCCGAGGATATTTTTCTTCCTGACTCCAACCTTCGAATGACATAAAGGTTGATTCAAACAAATAATCACATTTTGCAATTCAATCTGAGTGATCACGCTTTGGAAGTTAAAATGCGCTGAACGCAAGCTGTAACATTGCGGTAAACCGTGAAATAATAATTAACAAAAAATATTTTGAATAAAAAACAGGTCTTCGTTATAAAAAGGCTTTTTCTTTCACCTCCTTAAAATTCGTTCAGGTTTTCCTAGCAGTAAAGCACAACTTAACCTTTATCATGTTTCACGTTCCAACCAAGATTTTTTGTATCAAATGTCTATTCACTTCCGATCAAGCAGAAGCAGAAATCGAGCTGAAAATTTATCTTTTTATCAATCCAGACGGTTTCCCAACCCTGATCAGAGGGTAGTTGTCCTTATGTGGCGCCGGCATCGAGCGTCATCTTCACAAACTGTCAGACTCACTGTCACAAACTTTGTTTGGGAATCCCAAAGGACCAGTTGAGCTAGGTAACTTGAATACCTGCGCTGAAACAAAGCTGTGTCTAAATTTTATTTTATTCCGGCTCAAGAAGTAGTCTTGCTATGAGCCTGACAATTTATACAGTTGGTTTAACGAAAGCTCGGATTGGTTTCGTTGAAGACTCTTCTTCTCAACAAACAGAGACCACTGTCTCTAATAAGAACGAATGTATTACAAAAATCACGTACGACCAAACTTCTATTCCACGCTTTGCCAAACTGCAAAGCGAAATCAACACTATAACTCGACTCAATCAACACAAATAATTCTACCTCTGTAGAACAAAATTGCCAACCACTGGCACAAAATAAATTCAACACTCGACGACCAATACAAAAACTAACGGGCCTTCCGCGCCCAACCAATTACTTCCACTCGAATCGTCTCAAAATCACATCTAATCTTTTAATCTGCTACGCATAGGCTTTATACAGAAATCAAGATCAAGTGACGTAAACTTGCTCGTAAATTTGAGATTTAGCCAGAACTCCCTGAAGAGATTGCTGAGCTCGAATCAAGTGGCATAAACGCGAACCTTCTAGTACAATGAGGTTAATCAAAAACATATTACGTCAGTACAAAGAGAAAAAGGCAAGAAATACATCAAGCGAACTACATCGCATAGTACAAGAGTCGCGCTTCACTGGCCATGCAATAATATTTTACGATTAAAATTATGAATGAAGTGTGACACTCACAATCCTCCAAACGCCCGGAAAGTTGAAGCAACCCGCGGCTGCTCAGTGGCACTGCGTTCGCTCTTCAATAAAAAAACGAGAACTTTCCAACGACAATATGGTCTAGGACGGGGTCGGTAACCTTTACACTTCAAAAGCGGTTTAAAGGAAAGTTTTTATATCTTGTTTTTATATCTGTTTGCATTTTTTTAATTGAAAGGGAACGATAAGGTCTTGTTTTTATATCTAAACTCACAAAACCATTTTTACAAAACTCTGAATTGCATTCAGTTATTTTCTTAAGGCCACAAGTAGCCGCATGAGAAAGGTCAAAAAGCCACATGCGGCTCTAGAGCGGTGAATTGCCGACCTATGGTTTAGGACCTCTAGGCTTAAGTGCAGTTTCGATAATCGTAACTGTCTCCGTTCAGTTACTACTTTCAACATTATATTGTTCTGCCCTTGCAAAAGACTCTTTACGGCACTTTCATATACTTGGCACAATTAATCATCAGTTTTAAATTACATTCTTAAATCTTTAGAAAAACTAAATTACCAAATGAACGTTTTGTCATTTTCGAAAGCAGGTCTGGCGAATCGCTCGACGGTTGCTCAAAGTTCAACGCCTCCGAGGTTTTCTGGCATGACAGATGGATAACTAATTTACAATGAAGATAATGATGTGGATTCTTGTTTCAACTTCGACTCGGGTGACCATCAAACTTTTTCGGCTTTTGATCTGCATTTTTCAACCAACAACGCCATCAAAAGAAGTATCTCACTTTTTGACGTCTATACTTCTCGGTCATTAACCACCCTTGACCCCGGGTCATCAAACCACTCATTTATTGTGAACTTATATTAGTATCAGCGACTAGTTTATCAAACTTAAATATGACTTGTTTCAAAAATTAAAAAGAATCTTTTAAAATTATTTTCAAAAAATCTCTTACGTAAAAAAATTAACTTAATTTGGAAGATACCTAAAATAAGTTTACTCATTGCAGCGATAAGTCTTTAAAATTATTATTGGTTGAGTATTAACTATTTAAATTAAACATTTTTTATTAAAAAAAAAAACTCCTGCAAAGCATATGAAAGCGTTCACAAAAAAAAAAAAAAAGGGGGTCCATGGATAAAAAAAGGTTGAGAATCACTAACTTAAACAATCAATAAAATTTAAGAAATTCAAATAAAGATTCCTAAAAAGTTTTTTAAGTAAATAAGCTATATTTTTTTCCAAAGTGTTCAATTAAGTTTAAATACATAAAATGAAGCAAGATAATATTGAAACGATTAAATAATAACTTGTAATAATTAAACTTCACAATGAACAGGTTATTTGAAATGCAAACATAAGCAAACTCACGTTTAAATTATGAATGGCCCATAAAACTGAGATATTTTTATTAAAACTGAAAATCCTTTTGCAGGCATTCGTTTACTTGGTTTGGTTTATTGTTTGATCAATAAAACCTTATAAAATTTTGCATTATTATTAATGGACTCTTTTCTATAACCGATAAAAGTTGATAAAATTTTTGTGTTCACTGGAGGTAAACTTTTATTTTTTTTCTAATTGTCCTTATGTTTTGGTACTCCATTGCTCGAGAAATTACATGTCTTGACTACACACAGATATATGTCACAAGAAAATATTATAGAGAATTTTTATGACCAGAACAGCGAAATATAACATTGTAACTGAAAATAAATTCCAACTTAAACTGTTTTATAAATTTGCAGATAATTTTATGATTTTCTTTTTCAATACTGAAATCTAACCAACCACGTTACATCAATGAATGACCAAATAAGTTTGCAATTCCCTTATCGTTTTATTAAAGCGGTTTCTTGTCTTTATTTATATAGATTATTATACATTAAATACAGTTTCATTTTATGTTACTTTCAGCTTGTGTTTTATTTAAAAAATACAGTTTAAATACGTAAAAAACGGTTTTGTAATTAGTTAACTGATTGCAGCCAGTGAGACTTGATTGTAAAAAACTTTTTGAAACTCTTGGTCTGAAGACAATATAGCAGATGAACAGGTAAAAAATTAATAGTTATATGAAATGAAATTAAATTAAGGTTTGTTTCAAACAGAAAACTTCATATTAAATTATCTATTTAAAGTACATCGTCATTATCATCATCCTTTTTTATTCTTTTGACCAGCAGGACAAAGTTGGGGGCGTAATAGTTAGGGCAACGGTTAAGCAATTATCCAAGCCTCCTTCTAAAGATATCTAAATGTGGTTGGGTGGTTAAAACTTTTTTCTTTTTGGATTTTTATTTAGAAATATGGTTGAAATTTAAACCCGTCTGCGAAAACCGCCAAGCAGGGAAAAGTGTTGTAATGTGTTTTTCTCAAGAACACAAGAAAATGGCGTGAGTAGGTTTTGAAACGCGATCGTTTCGATGTCATTTGCCGTCATTGCGACCCTCTTTCTTACGCGGTTACATTTTCGAGTATTGTTTTTGATGTTTCAAGGCGTTGTTTGTTTTAAAAAGATGTTTGAATAAGTAAAACTAAAAAGCAATTGAAAAACAATTGACGAGCAAATGATTTTTTAATAAATGAACCTTAAAAATAATGCAAAGTGTAATTGTAATCAAGTCAATGAACATTATAAATATGCAAGAGTATTGTGAGTTAAGCATGTATTTTTAAATTGTCTCGTTACCGCAATAAATTGATTTCGTTTTTTACTTAATAGTTTGATTTTAATCGCCGCTGGTTGCTTCTTGTTATTGTGTCAACAAGCGGAAGCACAGGGTAAGAATTGTTTCAATTTTTTCGGTTAATTCAACTTTTAAAATAATATTTTAACTTTGTGCAGCAACTAACGCTGCTATTACTAACAATGACAAAAGAAAATTTTAATTAACTTACGATGGTGAATTTAAAAAGTGTGCTGAGGTGGAATTATTAGTTATTTGAGAAACTTTGTATGAGATCAGATCTGACTTTCTCAAACTGTGTTCCGCTCAGAGCCGTACCTGGCGGGGGCACATTTGGGCAAAATTCAAATTTTTCGGTCGAAAATATTTGGGCGAAACCTGAATTTTTTGTGCAGCAATATAAAAACTTTGGGCAAAGTCAGGAATTTTAGGGCAGTGTCAATGATCAACTACAAAAAATAGTTACCAAATTAGGTAAAGACCTTCTTCTTTTATTTAGAGAACACCTTGATTTTGGGACGAAAATTGAAAATATGAAACTGATTCGTGGTAAAGACCTTTTTTTTTAGGGAACACCTTGATTTTAGGAGGAAATTTGTTCCGTGAGCTATAATAATAAGACAAAGTGTTCCGTGAATCAAAAAGTTTGAGAAACCCTGTACTAGATAATAGAATTAAATTTTTGGATACATCTTTGTACAGACAACTCGCAACCTTGTCAATTTCGGCGCTAGTAACACAGTATGAAGTCGAGTAGAATGGATCAATATAGCTCATCTGTTACGACAGATTTTATTGAATTGAACGCATCTAAACTAATCGAGTTTTTTTAAAAGGTTGCAGCGACTCAGCATCGTGGTGTACCGGCTATGCTGGTCAATGTGATGACCCGTACGTAAGTGATAACTGTAGAACAACTTGCAAAAGCTGCCCCTCTAATGCACCAGGTGAGTGAAAAAATTCTATAGATTATTGCACCTGTGATAATAACAATCTTTAACTTAAATCAATGTAAATTGAATGGAAAAAAAAATTCCGCACTGAAGATGGTGCCGATAAAAACGAATGCGGTTAAAAGCTTAGCATATTTGGTGTAGATATGATACTTTATGTTTCATATAAGCTCTGCTCGTCACTTTTCCCTGCTTGGTTATCTTAAGAAGCAGTTATAAGTTCCACTCTTTTTACCTTACTTGAATTATTACCTTATACCAAATAAAAGTTTTAATCAAATAAGCACTGTCATTCTATCTTCAAAAGCGGTTCCGAATTATCGCTGAATAGTTGCTTTAGGACTTGATTCACGCATTAATTGTGGGCACTCTGGTCCGGAAGAGAACATTTTGTATGATGATGAAGATATGCTGGAGAGGATTGAGTGGCTGTTGGGGAGGTTGGGGTGGCTTGAGACATTTTTTTACTATTTTTGGAGATATTTATTGATTTAAAATTTTATTTAATATTTTTGTACAAGTAACTTATGTTTTTCCTGACTATGAAACGTTTTCATATTTTGGGTGTGGGCAATATTTAAAACCTTTTCGTTTAACGTTTTTAATGATTCAAATCATCCTTTTCTTTTAGTTATTTTATGCAAATTGGGGAATACTTAAATTTTTCAAAACGTAAATAGTTAAGAATGCAAAATTTCTTGTAGTACAGTTGGTGGTTTAAGTAGAAAAACTTTTCAAAGCTGCCATTATCTTTTCTAGACGAAAAACGTGTCGCAGTTCAAGTAGGATTATTCTTTGGAATTTTAGTGTTTTCACGTTGAAAGTAAAAAACTGAACAAAATATAAGTGAAGACGAAAAAAGATCTTTGCTTTATACATTACCTGCATATAAAAACTATTGAATATGGTCATAAAATTAGACTCGAAAGGACATGATATTTGATAAACATGCACTCGAAAAACCTCCAGATTTGGTGGACTTGAAATCTAAAGGACTCAAGTTTTGGTGAACTTGAACTCAACTTGAATCAAGCCTTCCAAGAACTCAGATAAACTTGAGTAGTAAATTTGTTACAAATTAAAATTACAAGCTAATCTAAAGAATGACTTAATGATAATTTTGCTTAATATTTTCTATTTATCTTTAAATTATTTTGAAAAAAATTTATGTAGGCTACCAGTTAAAAATTGGCTCAAACTTTTAAATCAAATAATTCGAATCTTTTGCCGCTACCATTGTAACTAAATGACCTGACAAACTTTCCAGACTAAATTGTTCACAAATGGTTGACATTTTTGAAAAGTCTAAAACTTAAATTGTCAGCAGCGTGGTCGAGTCGTTCAAAACGCCATGCTTATAATCTAAACCGCATGCAGTTCTAAATTTCAGTCATATTGCCATTAAATTACAAAAGAACAACAATATCTTGGTATCTTCGGAAGCAGGTTGGGGTAATTGGTTACCCTATGTATTAGCGCCTCCGTCGTTTTCCTGCGAGTCAGGAGAATAAATAAAATAAATAATAGTGGTCACCAATGATGGGCTCACAAAAAGATATCCCTGGTGCAAGAAAAAAAATGGGGCCACTTTTTAAAAGTTATTTTGTAATGATATTAAATGAAGCAGCCTAGTTTAAACTTTTTTTGTCGGAAAAAAGATAACGGTCTCTTAAAAACCGGTCATTGCTTTCATTCGAGTACACGATCTCAATTTTTGTTCTGAAGTTCAGGTACAGACAGGAAGCCACCGCCATGGTGCTATTATGCAGAAATAGAGCAGTATTTTGCTTACAGTTAAGCCACTTTTTGACGTTTCTGAGGGAGGAGGCAGATTTGGTCACTCCGTATTAAAGCCACCACCGGTGATCACATTATTAGTTGAATAAGGAAAACATTTTTTATCCTAAGTCACCACATCTTACACTTTTTAAGATTTACTTTTTGTTTATCTTAGAGACTAAAGCCATATTTTGTTAACTAGACCAAGATAGATGTTGCTACATTTTAAAAATTAAATGGAAATGCGAGATATGATCTCTTATGTTTTCTGGCATTTTATCGCCTTTTTCATCGTTTATGAATTTGGCAAAACCCGAGTGGTTGATAATTCGCGAAGTTTTAAACCATCTTACTCTTTTCTACAGTTTTTGATCTCACAAACTTATTAGTAGGAATACACAAGCAATTAATGAAACTTTTTAAATCATATATTCACAGTTAAACGATTGCTCAAACATTGTGTTAAAATTAAACTGAGCTCAAGCGACGTTTTACCTCATTCAAGTCGGTTTCTTAAATCTACCAAAAAAAATAGTATTCTTCGCTTAGCTGCATCTCATTAGGTTTTTTAAAGCTTTTGACGATCTAAAAAAGCAATTCTTAATCACAATTATAATAGTTTTATACTTAATCTATTACAACTTTTCATTAAACTTTTTTCGTCCGCAAAGCGCGTCACTAGTTTGCAGTTTTCATTTGCTCAACACTGCCACCAGACGACAGGATCACTTTAGCTTTTTTAAGTCATTTTGGCGCAAACAACAGCGCATAAAAATTCAGTAGTCCTCAAGATTGAGTCCCGTTTTTTTTGCAGACAGGAATGATATTGAAAAAAGGTGAACATAACAATAATAGCTTCTCATCTCGAAAACAGCTCGAAACATTTTTTGGCTGTTGCTCATAGTTTAAGGCGCGGGGCTGGAATTATACAGGTGCAATGATGTTTTGTACACATGACACATTTTTGTACCTTTATTGAATCAATGACAGGCAAACAATAAACTAGCTATATCATCTTTAAGAACTATAATGCCATTTAACGAACATTTATTTTTTCTGAAGTCATAGGCTATTAAGGGCTATTTTTTTTATAATGCTATTTGTTTCTTGTGATAATATTACATATGAGCAACAAAGCAGCAAAAGGTTTTTAACTAAACTCTGTGTGGCAGCCAGTGATGACTTTAATAGGGTGCGAACTGTGCGGCCGCACCAAACCCCCCTAAAATACATCAAAAAATGGCCCCCTGCACAACAAATTGCTCTCTTTCTTGATAGTAGCACTAGAACGTTGATGGCATGTCAAAAAGAAAAGAAAAATTAAAAAAAACCAGCTTCCAAGGATGCTGACTTCTTTTTTTTTTAGAAATGACAATGTCTTGGGGCAATATAAAGTACCTCTCTATGCTTTAGATCACTCAATAGTGGCCTTCTAAATTGAAGACCTTTTTTTTAGAGATCACTTTGCTTCCATATACTAAAAATGGCTTCAGCTACCTTTTTTAGTACACTAAATAATGGCCCCCCTTAAGTTTCTTGCACAGGGCCCCCCTTTTGGCAAGGCCATTACTGGTGGTAGCCATTAAAATATTGTTTTGTTTTTTAAAATGGTTTGAAATTTTTATCAATAATTACAGTAAGACATTGATAGGTTTTTGCTTTTATTTACAGCTTGTGTAAGTCTGGGATGTACTCAAATTTGCAACTTGTCAGAAGACCGATCCTCAGCAACTTGTGATTGTGAAAATGGATACACACTTCAACCAGACGGAAAAACTTGTCTCGGTAAAATAAAATAATAGTACGAATTTCGATAACTGATTTTTTTTGCAACTTTTTTCATTCCAAATTTGAATTTTTTCTTTCGGTTTAGAAATGTTTTATAATACGTCTATGTTGCAATATTTTAATTGGTTTTATTTTTACTTAAAGAATAACTTGTGGAAAAAGTAAATTTTCTTGACCTGTTTTGTAATTTTAAAAAGCAGCACTATGGCTAAAATAGAAAAAATAAAAGCAGAATAAGGCTGTCAACGCCATTGCTTTCTTCAGATAAAATAAAACAAAAACACATGTTGCGATTGAATGCCACAAATTTTTAACCAGACGTCATTTTATAAAAATGCTCATAAATTTTTTTCACGCGATGTTTTGTGAAAAGTTTTTAATTTGTTGGTAGTGCAAAATGATGGTCATAAATTTGAAGGCACATAGCCGTAGTAAAAAACAAAAAAAAAATAACCAATCCGTTTATAATGCTTTGAAAATTTATTCCTTCTCCTTTCAATATGGTGGAACAGAGATGTGTTATTAAACGAGAATAATAGAACACCTCTGTTATTAATCTTGTTTAATAGAACTCCCAGGCCATATAGACGTAACGAGATAAACCCATGACAAGACTCCGATTTCTTATCAACTATCGTTCTTATTCGGATATAAAAAAGCGTTTATATAAGAATCAAGAAAACGGTTTTTAAAATTGGGGTAATGAAAAATATTAAATTAACTTATTTTTCCAACTACTTAGTTATGATTGAATAAATTTTATGCCGTTTATAATAAACATAATGATAACACCAAAAACGACAATACCTTTAATTTAAAAAACTTTTTTTACTCAAGAAAAATGTGACGCCGTGGAAGTTACATGCAAGCTAAAAAACATGATTGATAGGCTAGCAAATAATTCGTTTGTTAAAATTGTAAAAAAACTGCTTTTGTATAAAGTTAAAAATTCCATTTCAACATAAGCGAATCTTGCATTATATTGGAAAGAAACTTTTTTAAATAAGGCTTCATAAGATAATTTCGAAAATTCAACAGTTTTGTTGTTTCTTTTTTTTACCACTGTGTTATAACGAAAAACAATACACTAGCATGTACAAAATTTACCAACCAGTTTTAAGCATATATTTGTTTATCTATTTTATGCAATTTTTTTGTGGGATATTTTTGCCTTTTTTCCAGCAAAAGCTAAACAGTTACCTATGCTGATGATTTCGCATAGATCGAATGAGATCGTAATACAAGCTTGTTTAAGCAGATCGATTTTCTTGTTTATGATTTATATTGACATAGGATATTCAAGTTATGAAACGAGTAGAACATACTAAGGCAAGATACTTGATAAATTTCAATAAAAAATTTATTGAAGATGCTAACTGAAGATCATTTTTCAGATATTAATGAATGCGATGACCCGAAAACATGCGCTAATGCTGGATCTTCAAATCAATATTGTGTAAATACGGCCGGAAGCTATATTTGTACCGGATGTTCCGTGCAATCTGGCGGAACACGATGGCCGTACTATGGAAGATCGGAATGCTGCACAAGAAGTCAGTAAATTCTTAAAATCAATGAAACGCTTAAAGCTTAATTCTCAACCAAACCGATGACTCAAACCAAATAGTGCACCAAACTGCCAAATCAATCTCCATGCCCCACCAACATTTTGGTCGGGCATGGAGATTTAAGATATTGCGAAGCAATTTTGGTGGAAAAACAGAAGGGGGCCACTGAAGCTTTTGCTGAAATCTTTGGGGGCGAAAATGAAGAAATTAGAGACAGTTTCAAAATGATTACCTGTTCTTTTTCACTAGTCTTTTGCAAAAACTTTATTGCTACCCAAAGTTTTTTTTGCCTGTTACAGCTATGCATCACGAAATGGAGGACATCGGAATTTTAGAAGTGATTAGGTGGGGGATGGCCCAAAAAAAGTTGAGAAACACTGGCTTAAAGTAAATTGAAAGAATTAGTTTTGTTATAAAATGTTTGCTTAGTAATTGAAAAAAAAAAATTACACTGCTATTTACAATTAATCTGTGCATGTCCGTACACACTGACCTTTTGTATTTGTAAGCTTTGTATTTGATTATATGGTGGTGGTCAAAAGTTTAAGACTTTTTAAATTTTTTTCTTTATTTGATTATATTTTTTTTAACTTTAATTTTATGAACTCTACTATGCATTATTGAAAAGAAGAGATTTTTTTGATCAAATTTTATTGCATAAATTTATTTTTAATTTTATTTTTTATTCTTTAAACTCTAAACTTTTTTTCATAAAATGTACCTCCACAAAAGTTTAAGAATTTTTGAATTTTTTTATTTGATAATAAGTTGTAGTCTATACAACATTATTTTTTTATTTCTCTTTCTTAATTATATTTTTTTTGTATCTAATGTTATAATAATGGCTAAAAATGTAGAACTGAGTCCAACAAGAAAAGTTATTGAACTAGAAATGAGAAATCAAAAGAAAAGTTTAAGGATCTTGCTAATTTTTATTTATTTATTTATTTATTTTATCTCTATTTATCCTCCTGACTCGAAGGAAAGCGACGGAGGCGCTAATACGTAGGATAGGCAATTACCCCGACCTGCTTCCGGAGATGCCAAGATATTGTTGTCCGCTTGTAATTTAATAGAGATATGACTGTAATTTAGAACTGCTTGCCAGGACCACCAAGCAGGGAAGAGTGCCGTAAAGTGTCTTTCCCAAAGACACAACAGAATGGCGCGAGTGGGTTTTGATCCGAGGCTATGTCGATCACAATCGCGGCGCATTAACCACTCGACCACGCTGACTAATCTAGCAAATACCAGTGAAAATGCTTGTAAACAAACTTTTTACTTTTTGAAAAAGTTTGTAACCTTCATATCATCACCAAGATCTGGAAGACCTAAAGTTACAGATTATAGAATTGATCAACAAATTCAGAGGTCTTCTGAACGGATTAAAAAAAAAACAACAATTGACAGTAGAAATGAAATCAATAAATTTTAAGGTCAGAAGTTGTGGAAGAAACTGTGAGATGTTGGTTGAGAGAAAAATAGCTCAATGCCAGAGTGGCCAGAAGAGAGATCCACTTGTTTAGTCATGAACAAAAAATGTAGAATGCATTTTGAAACGGTGTACAAGAATTTGACTTCAGAAGACTTGAAAACTAAAGTTTTTAGCGATGAATCTAAGTTTAAATTGATCGATTCTAATGTTTGCAGTTCGCACATATGTCAGATAAAGAAAATATGAATCATATGGCAAAAGTTGTGTAACTACAACTGTGAAGTTTGAAGGTGGCAATGTGATGTATTGGGAAAGATTTAGTTTTAATGGCATTGGTCCTCTAATTGAAATCAAAGAAACACTAAATTAACATAAATACACTGATTTGTTGGAGCAACATCAGCTACCATATGCAAAAGAAAACTTGCCTCTAGATTGCATCTTACAACAGGACAAAGCGTCCTGTCACAAAGTAAAAAAAGTTAAAAACTTTTAACAAAAACTTTTAACTTTTAACTTTTTCAACTTTTTCAAAAAAAATTTGTAAATGTGATGGATTGGCCAGCCCAGTCCCCTGATCTCAGCCCCCTGGAAAACTTGTGGGGTATCATAAAAGCTCAAATCAAAAAGATAAACCAAAAAATTAGATGATCCAAAAAATAAAATTATTTCTACATGGAACAATATTCCCAAAAATCTCTGTTTGAAACTCATTTCATTTATGCCAAAGAGACTCGAAAATGTCATGAAGCAAAAAAATATTCTATTAATTATTGAAATTTTTTATTAAAAAATGAGTTATTATAATTTTAATTAAAAGTCTTAAACTTTTGTGGAAGAACATTTTATACAAAAAAGTTAATAATTTGAAAAAATATTAAAAAGTAAAATTAAAAATAAATTAATGCAATAAAATATGATCAAAAAATCTTTTCCTTTCAATAATGTAAAGTAAAATTCATGAAATTAAAGTTAAAAAATATATGAAGAAAAAATTAAAGAAGTCTTTAACTTTTAATCACTACTGCATTCAACATTGGTCTCCGTTTAACTGATGCTACTTTCGGCAAGTGGTTGTGCCTGGGAAAATATTATATTTAAGTAATCATAGGGAGCATTGCAATGCCTGCTCGACAGACCAGAGCTTCTAATGAGGCCTTAGTTTTCACGATTGAACTTTTCTTGGGCTAATCGCTCATGCCAGCAATTAATAGACTAGAAAAAACGCTTTGATATTTTAGTTTTCACTATCACATAATTACCAAGTTAAAAAAAAATCGACATTTTTCCTTAAAAGAAAAATTTCTAAGAAACTAATAATTTAAAAATTGATAGACTTCAAATAAAAATTTCTACAGTCCCTAAGATTGCTATTGAAAACGTTCTTTCTATTAATACAAAAACTATTTTTTAAAAAACTTTTACATTAACTTTTTTTAAATTAGTTGTTTTTTTACCGCAAAATGGATGACGTTTCCCGAAGAAGAGCGTTGAGGAAATTCGAGGGCAGCGTAAAATTAGATTTATTTTACATTATTAAAATTTTCATCTCTAGGTTTATCTTTTTGATTCCCAAGAAAAAGTCGGAGGCAATATGTTAAAAGAAACCGCCAAGCACTTATTCTACTTGTTACAGGAGGTGCCACGATATTGCTGTCCGATCGAAATTTTTATTTTGTGACGTGATTAAATTTTAAACCTGCTTGCTAAAATTGTCCAGCAGGGAAAATTGCCGTAAAATATCTTTCCCAGAGACACAGGAGAATGACGAGAGCAGGTTTTGAACTGTAACCTCGTCGATTACATTCGCCACCAATAAGGCGCTCTCACCAACTTGGCCATGCTGCCGATTTGTTGTAGCTCCTCTTTATCATCTTCAAAATTATTTTTTTCTTTCTTATTAACAGAAAAATTTATTGTTGATAATAGAAATTTTGTGAAATGAATTCTTGCTTTTTAATTGAGGACAAACAATTTTTCTATCTTCACTTCGCTCGCGTCGACAATGTCTGCGCCGGTTTTAAAACACTTTAGTACAATTCTTGTTTTGGGGTTGCATGTCCTGCTAAATTTCTAAAGAAAGTCTTCTCATTAAGAAGTTTTTTTGCTGTTTACTTGCAATTTTTGACTAATTTATAATTTTTTTCACTTGTTTAAATCAGGAAAGTATTTTTAGTGTATGGATAATAAAATTGCTGATGTAAATATATTATAAATAATCCTATTTAGTTTTTTGTTTAAAGCTTTTAAATTACATTAAAAGAGTTTACACGTTCAAGCAGCTGCATTTTCTCTTAAATTTATCAACGATTTTGATTTTTGACATTTTTTTGCAGATACTACGGCTACATGTGGTAGAAGCTCAAACAATGGGCCTGTATCAGGAAGAATTTTTGGTGGGGTGAACTCTCGTATAAAAAGATGGCCTTGGACGGTAAGCAAATAAATCCCACTTCGATTCAATTTTCATTACAAAGATAAAGAAATTTTGTTGTTCTCGAATCCTACACTGAAGTATGTGTCGCAAATTGGCGGTCTCCATCTCCCCGCGATTGCGCCCGAGCCCATCAGTAATGTATCCGCTACTGCACAACAGAAGCGAGTCCTTGGTAATTGTTTATCGACTTTAGACAACTTTTGGAATCGAAAAAACATTTTTCGAGCCAGACTGAGTCATAACCGTTATCCAAACACACCAATTGAGTAAAAATTTTATTCTTTTTCTTTCAAAGTCAAATTACAATTGACTTAACGAAGAAATTTCATAATTTTAAAATTCCGTGGAAAGGCTGAAGAGGTTCTCCAGAAGTTCTTGCTCAATTAAGAAAAAGATCATTTTCTTGGTTAAAAAGGCGCTCTGAATAAATGCAAATTTTTGAGTAATATAAACTTAGTGAAAAACTGAAAAAAGTCTTTTCTTGATTTCTGGAAATTTGAAGGTTTTCAATGCCTGTTTGTTAACATGATTATCCCTTTTTTGCTCTTTACAGGTTTTGTTTAAAACCAACTGCTCGGCAACTAAAATTGCTGTCTTAAATTAAGTTGAAGACAAAAAAAGATAATCAGGTTACGAGGTATATAAGAAACACTAGACTCAAGTTTCCCTCTTGTTAGAGCTTGTCAATAATGCAATATATGCAATATAATGCTTGCAATATAATGCATATCTCCTTAAGATTTAACCTGACTAGATTTAGTCTTATACACAGGAGACAATACTACTAAAGCACAAGCCGGACAATATCTCGACTCCAAGCAACCTAGACGTTTATCTGCTTTACCGCGCAAGAAATTGCTGCCTAGTATTTACGTGAATAAACAGGCATTCGGAAAATTGTTAATCAGGGTCAACCGTAAAAATTTAAAGTTCCTAAGATTGATATTATTTGGAAAAAGGTTTTTGACTAAAAAAAGGGTTGGCTACCACCGCTGTTTTAGAAGAAACGCAGTAACAAAGTCTTTCAACGACTGCACTTAAAAAATAGTTGGCAACTGGTTGAAGTAATTTAACGACGCTTTTTAATGCCTCGGGTGGTCACGTTTTTTAAAGTATAAAGAGTAAAAGAAAAATCTACAAAACTATATTTATTCAGCGGCGCCGGATTCGCAATTCGGTGAAAGAACGAGACCCCATTTGTGCATGGACGAATGGAATTGCCCAATACCAGTCCGCAGGCGATTGAACTTAACCCAAGCTGTTCGGGGCAAGCTCACTTCAACAGGCCTGACACTGGTCCTGGGTATAAAAACACGGAGCCTAGATTTATTCTCGCAATACTCCGCGTTCCGTCTATAGTTGTCCACTCAGAAGCGCGGATGCCAAGTCCGGCAAGGTTGTCCAAAAGATTCCGTGCAGCTGGCGCAAATGGACGTCTAGATCTTAGTCTCGCTTGGCGAGAATATCTGAGGACTTACATAAAAGACCATACAAGATATGATCAGGGTCCAGAGATCCACAGTAAGCCAAGGAGAGTGTTGCTCCCAGTTGGCGAAGCTCAGGTGACTGGATGGGTAAGTGGTCCGTTAAAGTGGGACGCGGGCATCCAGTGACTATGCGCAAGACGTCATTCAAGACACCGTTTATGAGGCAAGAGTGTGAGCACTGCAACACCAGACTGGCGCGCAGTAGTTAGCTGTTGAGTAGACTAGAGATAGGACAGCTGTGCGCAGCATTTTGGCACCAGCATCCCATGCCGAGCCTACAAGTCGTCTCAGCAGTGTGACGCGCGAGGATAGTTTTTTGCGAAATGACATTAGATGGTGACAAAACGTGAGTGATCTGTCCAGTTTTACCCAAGATAAGTAGGGATTGGACAAAACGGTAAACGTCTATCGTTGTTGTAGACTTTAAGCTCACGATTGGCCTTTCGGTTATTTAAGTGAAAGGGTGCCGTCACCGTCTTATTGTGACTAAGTTTCAACCACCAAGTTTGGAGATACTCTGAAAGTGTGCACTGCCTTGGCTTAAAGTCCCCTACAAGTCGTTCCAGTTTCCAGAAGAGTTTCATAATGCTAAACCATCAGCATAAGCAAACTTTCTGAAAATCATATAGAGCAGATCGTACGTATAGATGTTGAATAGAAGGGGAGCCAAGACCAATCCCTGAGAAATCCCTGAGGTTTTTCAGACGGCCTCACCTGCTTTGCTTGCTGGCACTGGTAGTAAGGATGAAACGTCTGTTTTGGTCAAACTTCATGATCATTCTGACTATGTACCTATCCGACAGAAGCCTCGGTAGCTTGAAGGTAAGGCCACGGTGCTAAATAGTGTCATAAACAGCTGTCAGATTGACAAATACGACAATTTAGCCTCAAAATAGTCTTCGATATTTCGGGTCAACAGAACAATTTGATTTACGGTTGACTCTTCGCGACGAAACCCAGCCTGATCTTGAGGGAGCAATGGATCAATAATTGGCTTGACTCGGGCGTAGATAAACCTCTCGAGGATCTTGTAAGGGACACAAAGTAGAGATATCGGTCGATAACTTTTTAGGTACCCCACTGGCTTTATTGTCTTCCGGATCGCGACTACAAGCCCTCTAATATATCTTAAGAACTTTGAGTCGCCGCAAGCAGGAAGAAAGAAAGTCATGTAACCAGGACTCCAAAGCAGTTCCAGCATGGAGTATAAGCTCTGGGCAGATGGAATCAGTGCACGGAGCTTTACATGGTTTAAGTGTTGAAGGGCAGCAGTAAATTCTCTTCGTGAGAAATTCTCAGAGATATTTACTAGGTTTGGTGTTGTGGCCCTCCAAAGATCAGACACTTCTTGAGAGACAAGTCTAGATGATTTGCAGTCAACAGCCTTGTATCTCCCATTTCTGATTAGCTGAGATGCAATAGCATCAACTGAGACAGAACAGTGCCGAGGAGAATGTTGTGATCTACCACTATGGTTGTTCAAAATACTCCATGCTTTTCGATTAGCGTGTGAAAAATCTATATTCAGAGCTAACTGGCGGTTTTTTCAAGCAACAAATAAGATTAAGCCCGACAGCAACATGTTATTGGAATTTCCTATAGCAAGTCTATTTGTAATTCTTTGATGATCGATCTAAGTTTAACGTTTTCAACCTTGTCGTACAAATCAACTAAATAATTATATGATAGATGGAGATGGATAAAGGCTGATGATATGTTAATAGTAATGTTAAACATATTTTGATATGGTAAAGAGTGGTGATGATGATGATGATGATGAGGACAATCTCACTCATTTTTATTGCAGTGCTGTACATAAAAGTATTTATTATTCCTGGTAATCGCATCACAGTAATTTGCAATAGTATAAGACTTTTCATGTTTTTTAACGCATTAAACGTTTTTTAATTAAAAAAAGAGGATGTCATTAGTACTTATCCTAGACTAAATCAATTATAGTACTACAATATTAAAAAAATGTTTAGCTTTATAGAGTACACTACAATCTTGTTTTTGAGAAATAAAGATTATTAGTGGTACACAGAAATATCGAACACGCAAAACAATTACCATTACCTCGAATTAAACTGGTGCATTTAAAAGCAATAGTTCACTTAGAAAGATTACCACTGAACTAAACGGGTTTTACTATTGAACGTCCGGCCACCAGCATAAAACTTCCTCAAAAATTACAAATGATAATAAATTATGTTAGCATTTTAGAACGCCAAAGATATTAACCTGATTATGGCTGACAACTCAAAATGTTGGCACAAGCCATCAACAAATTAATTACAAATTTGTTACATCTACACAATACAATTTTATAAAAACTTGATCAAAACTTTTTTAGAGTTTCTAGATAAACTTTTAAGGACAAAATTTAAAATATAAAGATTTTTTGACCATCGGTTGTTTCCTGTTAGTGAGCCTTGCCTAGTCGGAAAATTTTATTCCTCTATCAATAGCACAAATGAATCTCAATACTCTGCCAATGTTATTGTATTGCAAATTAAAGTTTTCTTGCGCTGTTTCATACAATCGTGCTAAACCGTTGACAAAAGCAAAACGAGATCAAAGAAATCCAAAAAGTTTTTATTTTTTTTATTTTATCTCTATATTTATCCTCCTGACTCGAAGGAAAGCGACGGAGGCGCTAATACGTAGGGTAAGCAATTACCCCGACCTGCTTCCGGAGATGCCAAGATATTGTTGTCCGCTTATAATTTAATAGAGATATGACTGTAATTTAGAACTGCTTGCCAGGACCACCAAGCAGGGGAAAGTGTCGTAAAGTGTCTTTCCCAAGGACACAACAGAACGGCGCAAATGGGTTTGAACCGAGACCGTGTTGGTCACGAGCCCGGCGCATTAACCACTCGACCACCTCGTTTAGATTAGAGCAGGTAGCGAAAACCAAACTCCAGTCTTTTTATTTTCTAGTCCACTCAATTTTAGAAATCGTGTTTTAAATTTGCTGTTCATTGTGATTTTTGAGTTTAAATAAAAGCAAAAAAATCATTGCGAATTTAAATGTTTTACACAAACAATGTAAATTTGCATCAAACAAACTCTTCCGTAGGACTAGAAAAGTGAATGCATCAAAAAAATTAAGATGTAAAGAAATATTATACTTACAAATTAATGCTTTCAAAAGCATCCAAAAGCACGACGTTCCTTAGATAATTTTTTAAGACACTTCGACCCTAACTACATTGGGGCAATCTTACTTTCTAAAAAGAATAAAACTGTTTTAGAGTTGAAAAGCATTGCAAGGTAACAAATGCTGTATTTCTGCTTGAAAAAACATGTGTTAGCTGAAACACTTTTTTGCACCGGTTCTCACTATTGTCAAAACTGCATAAGAAACCAAAATAATTCTGGTATGCCAAGAAAATTTCATTCAAATCTTATATCAGCGTTGCCTAAAGTAAACAAAAAAAAGTAAAATGGTTTTACTTTAAGCCGAAAGCAAAAAAAAAAAAATTAAAATATGTTTTCTGCCATCAACAGAAACCGTTAAATATTTTTTAAATATTAAATGATTCCAAGCAAAAAAATTCCGTAAATTTCCGCTTATATTGACGGATAAATGTCTCTTGCATCTTGTCATTTAAAGCTGTGATGGTGGTTTAAAAAACTTCTGCAAGATAGACTACTATGTCAAACATGATGTTGCAGAACAAGTTTTGAGTGTCGTGATTATAAATGACTTAACTACTCGTAATTATAAATCACTCACTATAGTTACGTGATTATAAATCACTCACTATAGCAAAAGTTCTGTTGAAAAATTTGTTTAAAAACTTCATTCTAAACAAAACCTAAACATTTATTTGAAGAACGCTTCGATTAGCATGTTTAGAAAATGAAGTAATTTTTTCCCAGTACACTTTCCCAAACCATTCCTTCTATTTCACGACTAAGTTTATTCAAATATTCTTTTTTTAAACGCATTATTACCATACCTTATTTTAATAGTATTGGTAAGGGTTAAAAGTTACAAATTAAACTTTATTTCTTGATTACGTAACATTCTCTGTATGTATGGCTCGGATATGTATATTTTATTGTTATACAGTATTACTACGTATACACTTTTTATGTTTTAAATTTATCCTAATTGTTTCCTTTTATTCTTTCGTTTTTTAAATTAACATAGCTACTTCGTTTTAAAAGTACGGAGACCGCACACAATTAAAGTTCTGCATGTAATAACGGGTATCATTTATTCCAGGGATGTCCAACCTTTTTTCATAATGGGCCAAATTATAAATTTAAGTATTAATACATTCAGCGGGCCGCAAAGTTAACATGTATATGAAATTTTTCCTTTTAGTATCAGATGCCATGACCGAATGACGAGAACTAAAAGATAAATTTAAAATTGATTAACTAGCCTAATTAGGAATCTAAGTGAAATATAAAACTATTAAAATAATTACGTAATTAGCATTAAAAATGTCCATGCTGGAGCTGCTTTAAAGTTCCAGTTACGCGAGTTCCTTTCTTCCTGTTTGCAACGACTCAAAATTTTTAAAATCTGTAGAAGAGCGCTTGTAGTCGCGATCCCAAAGCCAATAAAGCCTGTGGGGAACCGAAAGAGTATCAACCAATATCTCTGCTCTGTGTGCCCTACAAGATTCTCGGTTTACCTACGCCTGCGTCGAGTCAAATATTGATGCATATTCCGTAGGGAGTAATTTGGGCTTTGACTAGGAAAATCAACCTTGGATCAAGTATTCTATTGACAGAAAGCGTCTAGGATTTTTTTTGTCGATTTTTCAATCTGACAGCGGCATATGACATCGTCTTGCACCATGGTTTTACATGCAATCTTCTTTCAAATAAGCACATGGTCAGAATGATCATAAAGCTTGTCCGAAACCGAAGTTTTACCCTTACTCTCAGTGGCAGCAAGCAAAGCAATCTACGCCGTCTGAAAAACAGCTTCCGTCTGGAATCGGCCTCGGCTCTCCTCCTTTTCAACTTCTATATATTTACGTCTACATTTGCTCTACACAATTTCCAGAAAGTTTAAGTAGGAAAACAATCTGGCATGGTTGCACCTTTCTGAAAACTGGAAGGCTTTTAAGAGGACTTTAATCAAAACATGACTAAACAGTTAGTGCATCTTCAGACATGGAAGTTGAAGCTCAGTCACAATAAGACAGTGACAGCAGCCTTTCATTTATACTGTACAACAAAAAGGCCTAACGTGAGCTAACTTTTTACAACAGCATTAGACTTTTACCATTTTGTGTACAGATCTCTGGTATACTTAACAGCTGAGTACTGCGCAACAGTCTGGTGTCGCACCGCTCACAGTTGCCTTATAGACAGTGTCCTGTATGACGCCTTGTGCATTGTCACTGGATGCCTGCGTCATACAGCAATTGACCAACTACCAATACTTTCAGACATCCAGCCGAATAGAGGCGACACTTTTATTGGTTAACGGTGCAACCCTGGGCCTTGACCATATGTTAAATTCTTAGATCCGACCTAGAATCTCTAAAACTGCCTGATCCTCTTTCCACCCTCCAAATAAATCTACACGATTTTTTTTTTTACCACAAGCAATATCGCTGCTACTATTGTAATCTTATTCTAAATAGCTCCACATTGGTTCAAAGTTACCATCTTTATTACCATAAACAACTATCCCTTGATGTTGCAAAAAATGTTTGGAAATAAGACGTTCAATATAAATTTAATCGCAAAACAATGAGAATACTGAAAATGATGCTTGGGGCAAGCATCTTTATAATAATCTGTGCCCACAAACGTTTTCATAAATCAGTTCATTGGACGTCACTGAAAGCAGCAATCAACTAATGTATTCACTTTGTTTCCCTATACTTTTATATGACAGCAATGACATCGAATTCGATACAGTTATAAAAATAAAAAAATTTGAGTTAGCAGTAGGCTGCATAGAAACATTAAGTGGGCCGCAGATTGGACATCCCTGGTTTAGCTGTTTTTACGTTATTATGTTTGACGAATTTGTTTTAAATCTCTTGAAGGTAGTTTTGTAAGTAATTAATTTAGTTTTATCTTTGCTTTTAAAAAAAATCAGTAAAATACTGAGAAGATTTGTTTCATAATTTCTAAATACGAAGGGCGTTCAGAAAGTAATGCAACTGATTTAATTTTTTGCAGCATTCATTTAACTAACATCTGATTCTTTTACAGATTATAGATGGGTAACTAAGGTTTACAGATTTTGTAAAAAAATAATGATTTGAATTACTGCAATCTGCAATTAAAATTTTAAGCAATTCCTCTATGTCTTCTTTGTTAGAAGGTAAAACTGGCAATATTGCCCCAAAGCAATCTTGGCAGAAGCAAAGAGTTATTATTATTGAATTTCTACTGTTGGAGGGAGAAACAGCTCAGAACATAAGCAGAAGGCTAAAGCAAGTGTATGGTGATGGTGCGATAGACTACGACACAGTGACGAGGTGAGTGAAACGAATCAATGATGGACAGGAAGAACTTGGTGAAATCTTTGCGATAGGCCAAGAAGTAATAGACCATCTTCTGCTCAAAGTTCTGCTAATATTGATCAGGCAGATGCATTCTTAAGGATAACGGACGCATCACCATTAATGAGCTTGCTGAGTCATTAGGAGTAAGTGCAGGGAGTGCTGTAAAGATCATGGATACCCTGGGATGTTCAAAAGTGTGTGCAAGGTGGGTCCCAAGGCAGCTCACAGAGGTTCATAAACAACTGCGCTTAGAAGCTTGTTCTGAACTTCTGAAGTATTGCCATAGTAACAAAACCTTTTTTTCAGCGAATAGTGACCAGAGATGAGACTTGGGTTCATCACTTCGAACCAGAGTCAAAGAGAGCATTAATGGAGTGCCGCCATCCTACCTCACCGCGCTCGAAAAAGTTCAAATCTCAGCAGTCTTCAGGAAAAGTGATGGTGACTGTGTTCTGGATAGCGGTGGTGTAATACTGTTAAACTTTATATGCAAAGAAGTAAAAATCAGGTCAGATGTTTACATTGATACAACAAAAAAGTTGAAAGTAAGAATACAAAGAGTTCGACCTGCTTTGAAAATGTCTAAGGTTTTATTGCAACATGACAACGCTAGGGCTTACACCAGTCTCAAAACCCGTGAGGCCATCAGCTCTTTTGGCTGGACAACAATTTCACATCCCCCATATTCCCCAGATCTGGCACCATCTGACTTCCATTTGTTTGGGCCCCTCAAGGAAAGTTTGAGGGGACGATATTTCTCCAATGATGAAGAAGTCAAAACTTCTGTTAGGAAGTGGTTAAAAGCGCAGCCTGTAGAATTTTACAATGAAGGAATATGTGCACTCGTTAAAATGTGGGAAAAGGCGGTTCGGAAAGCGGGAGATTACATCGAGAAGTAACTATAAAATGCTCATGCTGTATACTTTCTTGTGATGTACGGTTTGTGTACCTTTAAAACTCAATATTATGAAAAGAAACCTGGTTTCATTACTTTCTGAACGCTCCTCGTAAATTTGATTCAACTTTTTGTTTTGACAACTTGGCATGTTTCATAAAAAAATTTTTAAAAGTAAAATATTTTTTTATAACTCATATACGATCACTCCAAATGTTTTATTTTACAGACTCAAATTATTAGCGGAAACAACCTATGCGGAGGTAGTTTGATCACTCGAAGATATGTTTTAACTGCTGCTCACTGCTTCCCCAGGTGCTTAAGTGATTATGTGATTCTTTAAAAAAATAAAACAGAATTAATTTGATTTAATAGCTTATTATACGGTAATAGGTTTGTGCAAAGAAGTTATAACCTTAATTTATAAATTGGAATTGATGAATTAGATAAATTGAGAACTGTTTATTACTTTGAAATGCTTAATGGATCTTGGTTAAATTGGCTTAAATACAAAATAATTCTAACAGTTTCTACGCAATTGATAATTGAGTAATAGATAAAAATAATTAAGAAAATTTTTTGTTTTAAAAGACTTTAAAATTAAATTATATCATATCTTCCAAACATCTTATTTGTTCAAACTTTTTCTAATGTTTACTTTGTGTTATCGCCTGCCTTTCCTATTAAGTTCAATTTTAGTGTTTGTTTTTACTCTTATTTTTGGTTTCTCTTGGACATTAATTTAAAATAAATTAATTATTGTTAGAGTGCCTGGGTGTTGACGTGGGCACCATAGCGTTGTATATAAAATAAATTGTGAGAGGCTGGAATATGGAAATATAAAGGAATTCTATTGTACTTAAAAATTTTAACAGGAAAACCAAAAAGTATTGATCGGTTGTTCATTCAAACCGAAGTCAATTTAAATTAAAATTCATTTTTATAATGTCGCAGAGAAATAAAATAAAATGTAATATTTTTTAGTAGTCAGGTTTTCTGCAACAAATTGAAAATTAAAGATATTAAAAACGCTACGAGGAAAATATAAATTGAATCAGCAAAAGTTTTATTTCGAAAAACGTACTTAAGGTTTCATTTTTGTTGAAATTTATATTTTTTTAAAGACTGGCTTATATTTTTAAAAATAGAAAAATATTTGTTTCGCTTTTTCATTATGTTAAATGGACAACAAGGCAAGCATGATATTTAAAATTTTGTAAAATGGTTTATTTATTTTGTTTTAGTGGTTTCAACTACAGGAATCCTTCTCAAGATAATTTAGTGATATCCCTTGGTTTGCAAAACACAACTACCGATAATAGTGTCAATGTTCAAATTAAATATGCGGAAAGAGTAAGTTTTAATTACAAATTCGATTTTAAGAACGCGTCACACATTAATACATTTTTTAAAACTTTGTTATCTTGACTACAATTTATCTGAAAATGGCAGTCTTCTTACCAGAAGTCATTTCGTATTTTTGAGCACAAGCAAACAGTGTGTTGCGTCTGGGACAAAAATGTTAATTTTAGCTAGCAACACAAAACAGTCTTCTTGGATGCGATATTTTATGATAGTTATCACAGAATGCTTGTTTAACATTCACAAAACAGTACTTTAACGTATTTCATTGTTTTCACTTACAAACCTACTGTTTTGTTAAGCAAAATATTATTTCGTGTAAAATTTGTAATAATTCTAAATATAATTTTTATTCATGATAATCAAAATATAATTCTAATTTCAAAACAAAAATTCATGAAACTTTGTTTATAAAAAGATGTAACTTTGCAATTAACTGTAGATTATTCCAGTGGTCGGCAACTTGTGGGCCGCGGCCCAAATGTGGGCCTTTTAGCAATTTTTCGTGGGCTGCGGGCTATTCGGTTTTACAAAGTCTTTGTGGGCCGCATGCTAGCCCAGTGGTCGGCAACCTGTGGGCCAGGGCCCAATTGTGGGCCGTTTAGCAAAATGTATTGGGCCGCATAATAATGAAGACCTTTTTATTGGACCGCATAATACTGAATACTGAAGGTAAAGACCTTTTTTTTTTAGAGAACACCTTGATTTTGGGACAAAAATTGAAAAATATGTGACTGAATCCAAATCCATAAAGTACTAGAAAATCATGATATGGGCAAACGTCACAAGATTTGGGCAAAACTTCATCAAAGTTTTTGGGCTGGTACGCCTATGATTGTGCGTTTTACTTTTGCAGTTATACAGGTAATAGTAATAACCATTGTATGTTTCAAGCGTACTGCTGGGCCTTCAATAATTTCTAAAGATAGAATTTGGGACATCGTGAAAAAAGTTTGCCGACCACTGGATTATTCGAATTGACTTGTTGTTTCTTTTAGATATAATTTAATGTAATTGATCTTTGTTGTTTAGATTTTGTTTTGTACTTGTTTTTAATTTTAGCTTCGCGTTTGTTTTCCTAAAATTCCGGTTTATAAAAAAAAACTTCTTGAAATAATTGTCTGTAGATTAGATGTTTTAGAACTGATTATTTAAATTATTTGAGCTTGTAAGGCAAAACAAAAACACGCTAAAAATACAGCACATTGAAAACGGTTGAAATGAGAGAATATGAACCGAATCAAATAAAAAAATATGAAAAACAGAAAATCATAAACAAAATACGGTAACAAAATTGTGTTTTGAATGCTTTGAAAATTGATTTAACAAAATTATTATTTGAAAATATTACAGAAACTTATTTTGACAAAAATGTTAAAGGTCAACAGTAGCAGGGTCATGAAGAGACCTAAAACTGTTTGGAAGGGGAAAAAAAACTTCAAAAAATGCCGAATTTTAAAAACGAACTCTCAAAATTATATTATTTGTACCACCGTGAAATTGAACATAATTGTTTATTTTTCAGAAGAGAAAGTTGATAAGTTATAAATAAATGAGTTAAACTAGTTTACGGCTTCAGGTTTATTCTCATGAAAGCTACAACTTTCCAAACAACGACATCGCTATAATTAAACTGTCGTCTGATGTGACTATTTCCGATTTTGTTTACCCGGTTTGTTTGGGTGATGGGGAGGAACCAAATCCTGGGGAAAAATGTTACGCAACTGGATATGGAAGATTAAGTAAATATTACTAATATAATAAATATGGGGATTCATCCCAACTCATACAGTTCTTTTCTTTCTTTACTTTTAGAATTTTTTTGTTTGGAATGCTGTTTGTTGGTAAAGTAGCAAAACAATTAGGGAGCCTTACATTTACGTAAAAACACCAAATTCATTTAAATTGTTCAGTTTGTGTTCTCAACGTCAACTGTTGTTACTTTGCCTAATCTTTTAACATGCCAAAATGTTTTACACTTGATATTGTGGTAAAAGTGAATCATATTTTACTGATAACTTTTATATTAAATGATACTTGTTATTTAGCATATGTGTTAAAAAAATGTTGTCAAAATAAAAGTGAGAAAAACGATTTATTAAGAAAAAGGAAACATTTTTTTTTTACAAAAACTTAGCGAATCTTTTCAAGTAACAATAGTATTTTTAGATGATAAATCCCTAGCGTTTTGGCAAATTGGTACATTTTAAACAACTTTTTTTAGAAGTTTTCTTGTTTCCCACTCAATGAAAGCGAACGTTTTGTGCACTTTTAAGGTCATCGACGCTATAGACCAGGGGTGACGAACCTATTTGCTATCGCGGGCCACTTTGTCAGCTACCGCTGAGTAAGCGGCCGCATAACTTATTAGTCATATTATGAAACCTGTTAAAAACGAACAAAATTGTTTATCATCAGAAACGAACAACAAACGAAAGTAAAAAAACCCATGCGAACCATACAGCTGAAGTTATTTAACGCTATGCTCGTATGCATATACAAGATATGCTCATATACATCACTTTGTAGTTTTATGGGTCGAGTTGGAGCTCAGAGGGTGCAGAAGCAGGTGTAACATTGAAGGGGATAGAAAAGATATCAAGCTTCAGCTGCTTGCTTTTGATATCCTGAAATCTAGCATTGAAGCTTTTCAAGAGACTGGAACATTCCAAAACATATTAAGCACAGGAAGTTGGATTGTGTTTTTTCAATGTGAGAAAATGCGTGCAATTGTTATCTTTCAACTGATTTTCCCAGAGGCTTAGTATTGACGTGAAAGATTTGATCTTGGAAACATCGAGTGCAGTAGTTGATCTGGTTCTTGAAGTTGCACATTCAGGTCGTTTAAATGCTTTGTGATAGCCATCATAAATCCTAAGTCGCACAACCAGTTTTCATCCTCCAGCTCAGTCAAAGGACATTTCTTCAAATTTTTAAACTCAATAATTTCTGGCAGAAGAGAATGAAAGCGCCTAAGCATATTTCCACAATTCGTCCAGCGAACAGCACAGAAATAAACAAGATCATTTTAATCAGCGTCAAAGTCTTTGAGAACTTGATAAATATGCGTTTGTTTAGGTCTCTTTCTTTATTAAAGTTAATACAGTCTCTAACCACCAATACTACATGATCAAGCTTCAAAAATTTTGCACAAAGGCTTTGTTGGTAAACAATACAATAAAAAATACAAATCTATCATGTGTAATTCCTTTTGCATTCATTTTATTCTTCAACAATGATGCCATCCCTTTATGTTTCCTGACCATAGCTGGTGCGCCATCAGTAGCAACACCACACAGCTTATCTAACGACAGATTGAACTTGCCTAGGGCTTGAAGGAGCTTTTGAAGCAGGTCCTCTCCGCGAGTAGTTTCGTGCATCGATTCTAGAGACAGCAAATTTCTATCAATTTAAAAATCTGATGTAAATCCTCAAAAAAATATTGCCAGCTGTGCGGTGTCCTTGATGTCCGTTGTTTCATCGAGACAGACGGAGAAGTTAACGAATTTCTCAGTTCTTTTTTTGAGATTTATCTTCAATATCTTGAACCATTTCTTTAATGCTTTCACAAACAATGGGCCGGGACAAACTCAGCTTCTGGCACAATTGAACTGACTTTGGAGCCAATTTTTCAGCTGCTATTACAAGTAGTTTTTTGGCCCATGCCCCATCGTCATACGGCTTAAGCTTTTTAGCGATCAATTTAGATATTTCATAGCTCACAGTGAGCACATTGTCATTTGTGCTGCAAAAGGAAGTCATGACACTTTGTTGCGCGTACAAATTTTTTTTAAATTCTTTTATCTTTATTTTTCTGAGCTCTCCATCCAAGTTTTTAAACTCGAGATGGTTGGTCTCGTAGTGACGTTTTAAATTTCTTTTTTTCATAACTGCTAGCGTCCTTTTGCACTTTAAACAAAACGGTTTTCCTCTTTCCCCTATGAAGAGAAATATATCAGTCCATTCTTTTTTGAATAACCTTTTTTCATCTACAATCTTTCTTTTCTTTGCTGAAGACATCAAAATAAACTGCTAAGTTTGGTTAAAAAAGAACAGAATAACAAATTAGAAAACCTGTAAAATTTTGTATAATATCTAGCAGTGTTTCCTAACCGGTGGGCCGCAGATATACAGCATCAAGCGCAACGAAGTCTAGGACAACTGACCGTAGTCCAACTGGCCGCATATAACTTTTTATTGTATTTTTTGTATTAAGAATTTATTATTTTCATTAACAAAAATACATATACAACTTACTCAGCTTAATTAAATGGAAAAGCAAAACAACTCAAGTTATTATATATTTGGTTCTTGCACGAAAACAAGCACACGCAGTTATCGCTACTCGATCTATTCCCGCACTGTGAAGCTCTTTTAAGAAACTCATGAATAAGCAAAACCCGCGCGAGCCAATCGCGGAGTTTAAGACGCGCTGATTTTAACAAAAATAAATCATTTTTGGCAAGAGGTTTTATCATTTTAAAGAAAAATTATAAAAGGTAAATTTTATTTTAACAGCTGAGTCCTGAATTAGGTAAAAGGTTTGTACTACGTTTGTATGATTCTTATGTGATACGCGCGTAATTTAATCTGGCTATCAGCTTTTAATATCGCATCGCAAAGATTTGAAGCGAGTCAAAGAAAGTTCAAGACTGCTGGTCTCGCCTGAATACTTCGCGGGCGGCACGAAATTCTTTTGCGGGCCGCATGCGGCCCGCGGGCCTTATGTTCGTCACCTCTGCTATAGACTAATGGGATATCAATTTATGGTATATTTTTAATTTTTTTGTATTTCAATTCTATTTGGAAGCTATACCTCAAGTTGCTTCATAGAAACTCTTTTTTAAAAGATGTAGAAAATTTTCTTAAAAATTAGTGGGTATTCCATTTACTTTTCAGAAGTTAATCACAAAGGAATTCAAAAAACGTTTTTAAAAAGAGAATAAAAAACATTTTCGAATGATTTGTGAATCTACTGCATGATCCCAGTCACAAAATTTCAAGTCTAAACGAGCAATTGCATTTGATTATTTTTGTCGGTTGTATACGGATCGAGGAAAACATCAAAAATATATAAAAGAAACATATTAGTTTTTCCTTCCAAAAGGAAATCGGCCATTGGTAAATAAAAGATAACTTTAACGTTATTTCAAAGATGAAATAAACATATTTAAAGGCTAATCTAAGAATATATCTATTAAGCTCTGCTAGTGTGCGCCACGTGAACGGAAAAATACAACCTCTGCAGCATTGTCGAGTGGTTAGAGCGCCGAGATTGTGATCGACATGGTCTTACTTCAAAACCTACTCGCGCCATTCCGTTGTGTGCTTGGGAAAAATACTTTACGCCAGATTCCCCTGCTTGGTAATCTTGGCAAGCAGTTTTAAATTAAATTCATATCTTTATTAAATTTCTACCAAACAACAATATCTTGGCATCTCCGGAAGCAGGTCGGGGTAATTGGTTACTCTCTGTATTAGAACCTCTGTCGCTTTCCTGCGAGTCAGGAGGATAAATATAGAAATAAAATACGACAAAATAAATAAGTAAAATAAGACTAGAAAATAATATTATTAATAAAATGAAATTCAAATTAATTTTCACATTTTTAGAATCTTATTATACCAATTTTACCAGCCCTGCTGATTTTGATATTGCAAAAATCTGTCCAAACTTTTTTTAAGTAGTCCTACAAAAAACGCAGCACTTGACATGAAAAAAATATTTTTTTCGTAGTTGGCTTTTAAAATGTGTTAAAATCACGTTAATTTTAGGAATGTTTATGTATAAAAATACATCGTATTATCTCTAACATTAGTTACTAATTAAAGTGGTCAGCTGGTTTTTAATATCTTTTTATTTGCAGAACTACGTAAGTAAGTTTTAGTTATTTTAGGATTTGCTTTCCTGTTAAAAAATAAACAATAATAGACCAAGAAGAATTTATCTACTTGCTACTTGCCAAAAAAATTAAACAAAAAATCTTGCTCATTATTGATTTACTTTGCTTTAGTTCTTACATTTTTTAAAACATTTATAAAGTCAAGATAAAACTGTTTCTTGATTATTGTGTACAACTAATTTTCAAAACAAATGGTAGGAAAATTCAAATTGAACTTGTATTTATTGAACTTGCTTTTCCAGAAAAAGAAGGTCAAATCGCTACAACTCTTCAAGAGGTTGATCTTCCAATTGTGCAAAACAGTGTCTGTGCTTCCGCCTATTCTACCACGGACACCCCCATTAATCCTGATGTTCACATATGCGCAGGCTACACCCAGGGAGGCAAAGATACATGTCAAGGTTAGTCTCTGTTTTAAAATATTTTACTAAATATTTAAATTTTCCAATAAAAAAATATGTGTGCTTTGCTTAACTAAAATATAAGGTTTTATGCATGGAGTGTTTTTTTTTTCATTTACTTTGCTATAAGTAAGTTTTCTATCTCCAACTCAACTTCCAAATCTGTCGTACTTAACGACATCTCATTCTAAAATCTGAATTGTTTATGACTATTGGTTTGGCTATGTTTGTTAGTTTGGAATGAGCAAAGATTAAAAAATATTTTATTAATTTTTTATGCCACAAAATAATAGCTTAATATAATACAAAAATGTTAAAAAATTTTTTTAATCTTCTCTTTACAAATTTAAACCATCAATAATGAGATTTTACAAAATATGTGTGCAATACATGGCACCCTTTCGAATAACTTCTCCTGAATTGTTTTTTAATCCTAACTTGTTATTAAAGAGAGTTTTATTGTCAAAAACTTTTTTCATAAATCAGACTGACTTTATAGCTTCGAGAAAAAAGTTATTTTTCTATATTTTAAAAATGCTAATAAAAGCAGCCATATTGAATTTGAGTTTTTTAATAATACAAAATTACATAAATATAAATTGAGAAAGATGCTAAATCCAAATGAGCTGCTTTCCATTGCAAGATTACCGTGTTAAGTTTAAATTTAATTAGGTGATTCTGGAGGACCACTTGTCTGTCAGCGATGTGACAGTTGCAGCTGGTATGTTGCCGGTATCACTTCGTTTGGAAGAGGATGTGCTCGGGCTGGTTCCTATGGAGTGTACACAAGAGTTGATCGGTTCAGTTCGTGGATTAATAATATTATTGGAAGAACTGTCACTCCAATGGCCTATACCCGGCCTGGTAAAGAGATAAGTTTTAAAGTTTTTATTTAATATTTTCACATTTTAACATAAAAAAAAATTGTTTTGATGTTTTAATTGTTTCTAAGTTGACAAATATTATGCGCTTGATAAAATAGAGCAAAAAAGAAAGCCGTTATCGGAAAGATAAAAAATAAACTTTTGGTCATTAATTTTTGTAATATTAGATTTTTTTAAAGTTATTTTTTTGCTTCTCTTCCAATGCTTATATTGGAGGAGCCATTTTTGATCCTAGAAACTAGAATTCCACTCTATAATAACCTTTGCTGTTTGCGAGGGCTTCTTTAACAGACTAGGGTTTAGTGTTGAGTTGGTATTTTCCCATTGTTCAGAGGTGATTAGGGTTGTTAGTGTATGTCACATTTTGCAAAAGTGCTGATTTGCTGGTTATGAAGTTTATCACTTTTGTACCATGTAACGTATTAATGGTTTGTTTTGATAAATATACGTCATGAGTTGCGCTTTAACAACTAATAGTATTTATTAAAAAGAAAAATTACATCACAAAAATAAAAATTTTTTTCTTTATTTTCTACGTTTTTTGTTTTTATCATCGGCAGTTTTGTTTGTAAAAGAAGAAAAAATGTAGGTTACCTGTTTTTGTAGCAGCTTGGACTGGATGACAAATGCTTTCTTGTATTCGTGACTGTAAGTAGATTTGAATAACAAACCAAAAAAATGTAGCAAAATGCAACCAACATTTACCTTTTAAATTGGTAAACATCCTTTTTAAAGCGAAGCAAGGTTTGGAAAAAATGTCCTTATCAGGGCACAATATACGTTTTGAAGGTATTTCTCCAAGCAAGAAAAAAATTGTCATTCCCTTTCTCTATTAGGTACTTAGCACTAGTGCAGAGATGCTACTAGTATTTCCAGGTTTTTGACTACCTGGGATTTCTTTAGGCAAGAGTCCATGCCTGCAACGGTAAACGGCGCTGAAATTCGCCAATAGCCGCAAAGTGAATAGTCCAACATCGTGTTTCTGGCTTCGATAAAAGAAAGATCAATATAACTAAGCATGTTTAATTTAAATTACAAAATAATAAGCAAAAAGATTCCAAACGAAGCGGAGCGTGAATAAAGCCAATTTAAGTGAAGTAGTATTCTGCATGTAAATCAAACGAACTAAAAATAAAACTAAAGAAAAACACACAATTACCTTAGCGAGCAGTTTACGTTGGTGCCGACTCACGGGCAAACGGGGAACACAAAATGGATATATCAAATCAGGATTAGAACACAACACTAAGTTTCTCAGACTTAATGAAAACGAGAAACAGAATTAAGTCTCTCGGACTTCAACCGCCCGCCATAAATATTGCTGCTGGTTGCCTCACAAATTGAGAAGTGAAAGAAATGCAAACGAGCCGGCATTAAATGAACGCGCAACAGAAACGAACTATGCTCCGGAAATAAATTAAGTAAAAGAAATAGCAAAAAGGTGGCGGCAGGGAGTACCCTCGCAAATAATGATAGTAGTAGTAGTATTTATTTTTATCGCGTCCAAAATTGGCAATTAATCAACGGAATGAAAATACACTAACAAAATAAGCGACGAGGTGAAGCGTAAGACCATTATTAGTAGCCTGATGGCCACTCGGTCGCCGAGTCTGCTTCACCTCATAAAGAAATTAGTACTATAAGCAACAAAAACAAAACAATTACACATTAAAATAAACGTATAATGACACATCAGAATAACAATAGTAATATAAAAAATAAAATAAAAAAAAATAAATAAATAAATAAATAAATAAATTAGAAGTTTTTTTTTAAATGCAAGCAAGGAAAATAAACATATATAACAACTAGGAAAAAACAAAAAATAATATTTATAACAGCACTGATGGAGAACCAAAAAATGAAGAATATATAAAAGTAACAAGAATTTGAAAAAGAGACTAGAAAATCAGGTGATTGTAACACAATGTAAATAGACGATTCAACCAAATGTTATAATAGCAACAAAAACAAACAACGTGGATGTGCAATAAAAGTTTTATTTTTGACGATTTAAGAAGAAAAAAGTAACAAGAATGAAAAGTTTATTTTAATATTAAGTAACTGTTACCAAATACAAAAATGTTTATACAACACAATCAAATTTGAAATGAAATATTTCTTAGGAAGGATTTGATAAGTAAAAAAAAGATAAAAAGCAAAAGAAATGAAACAAAAACCTATGTTGGTAATTTTTACAATGTCCTTTCCACATTTGTTCATGAGCGACTGAAGTACACTTTTTTTTATCAATCTCTACTTACACAGAGTATAATTGCAATTTGCAATTCTATCTCAATGCCCGCAACATTAGCAGTTGTTTTATTGATTAGCGTCATAATGCCAACACTAAAGATAAAGAGAGCTTTGCTGGCCGAGAAAGCATGAACAGTTTTTTACTCCTATACAATGAAAATGATGCTCCCAATTTTCATTTGGCCGGTGAAACGCTAACTAATTTCTACCTAAAGTTTATGGTGTAGGTCCTCATAATTGTATGCCTGACAGAAATGTCTCTAAAAATTTCCTAAATTATAACAACGACCTTCGCTTTGCCATGCTAGTGCAAAACATGCCTTTTAAGCATTGGAGTCACTATTGCTTTGACGAGGAAATGGCAAAGACTTTGCCGCCGTGATATTCATCTGATATGAACGGAGATTACCAGGACTTCTGCAATTTCGTTAAAAAAGGTGCCAAAAAAAACTTTTGGCACATGGTCACAACGTTTTACAATTACTACTGATGACAGCAAGCAAAGCAGGCTACGATTTCTAAGAAATTTTGCTGTTCAGTGATCGGTTTTGATTCTTCCTTTTCAACATCTGTACGTTTAATTTTTTTCTGTAATCTCCTTGAAAGTTAATCTATGTTGATGATCTGGCTCTCTTACATTTTTCTGGGGCGTGAAGTTTTTAAAGAGGACTCTAAATCAAAGTTTAATTACACTCTTAGTGTAGCTCAAGATTGATAAGCTAAAGCTCAGTGACCCTAAGAAGGTGAGGACAGACTTTCATTTAAAAAACCGAGAGGTTATACGTGAGCTAAAAATTTTATAACAACAACTTTATTATTCTTTTTAGTTTCGACTTATTTTTGTATAATAGTGGACAAATTATTACTTTTCATCACCACCTTGTGACAATACGCAAAAATTTTTCTCTAGGCATCACACTGTTGAGGCAACTTGCGGACTCAGGATGGGATGCTGGTGCCAAAACAATGCGCACAGCTGTCCTATTTCTTATCTATTCACCAAAAAAATACTTTGCCCCATTCTGTTGTCGTAGAGCATATACTCACCTCATAGACAGTATCTTAAATGATGGCTTGAGTATGATCACTGGATTCTTGTGTTCCACTCAAAAAAAGCTTTTCAAATTCTTTTAAGCATCCAGCAAGTTGATCTTCGTCATAAGCAGCGACAATAATCTTGGATAACAATAAGACTTTCATTGTAATGATGATCTGCATGGTCTATTAAAATAGTTTTTAAAAGTTTTTCAAAAGAACTAAAATCTACCTTCCGCTACATCTAAGCGTCATGCCTGCTGCAAGAAAACTACTATTAACGAAATAATCATTTTACCTTGGCAGTAAACGAGTTATTAATGAAACATAGAGTGCTGCAAAAATACAACCAGACTCCGTTTTTACATTTCCAGGGCGAGTACCAGACCCATTTCAGTGAGATTACCCTAAGTTGCTCTGGTCAAGCTCCTTTGAGCATTTTCTTGTTTGATTTTAAAAAGATTATTTAACTGATTGGTAGTTTCGATTAGTGGCGTTTGCAAGGTGTTATTATAACAAATTGATCCATTAGATAATTATTTAGACTTTTCCTTTTACTCTAACTGGCAACCTTCTGTCACAGATTACTTCTGATACTTTTCTCCATCCGTTCTATCCTGCCTGTACTCTCCTCTTTACCTCCCTCTCACAACTACCACTTTTTTGCACCGTTAATCCCAAATACTTAAATTCCTTAACTTTTTGCATTTTTTGTCCTCCATCTTCACTATTTTTTTATCATTTTCTCCATTTGCACACAGATATTTGATCTTTGACCTATTTACTTTCATCCCTCTTCTTTCCAACACATACCTCCAGCATTCTAGTCTCCGCTTTACTTCTTTCCTGGTTTCACCGCAAATCACAATATCATCAGCAAACAGCATCGTCCACGATGGTTCTCTCCTTACTTCGTCCGTTATCCTTTTCATGATCACTGCAAACAGGAACGGACTTAACGCTGATCTCTGGTGCAGTCCGACCTTGACCTTGAAACTTTCTGCGGTTCCTACTGCACACCTCACTATTGTTTCGCTTTCCTCATGCATATCCTGTACAAGTTGCACATACTTTTCCGGCAATCCTGATTTTCTCATACAATATCACAACTCTTTTCTTGAGACCCTGTTGTAAACTTCTCTATGTCCACGAATACATAATAAAGTTCTCTTTGACCTTCCTTGCACTTTTCCATCAACGTTTTTCAGACAAACATAGCATCGGTAGTTTTCTTTCCTGGCATAAATCCATATTGCTGTTCACTGATCTCTACTCTATTCCTTAGCCTGGCTTTAATTATTTTTTCCTTTATCTTGATTGTGTGGCTTATTAGCTGTATTCCTCTGTAGTTTCCACAGCACTGTGCGTCTCCTGTCATTAATACTAATATTGCTAGTTATTTTTACCCGACAGGGTATCCCTGTATTAGTACAGTACATACGCAAAAGTTACCTCATCGTGTAAAAATGAATGAAAAAAACCAATTGATATGTTTAGTATTATTAAACAACAATATTTACCACCTCGTTGTTGTTTTAATGAAACAACTTAAAATGTAAATATTCTGTAGATAAATATTTAAATTTAGAGAAAAAAAAGAATTGTTATTTCATAAGAACAACACAAGTGGAGGGTTTATTGAAAACAGACAAGTTTGTCTCAAAAACTAATAGAATAAGACAAAACTTTAGCGAGTTGTAATCAAAATGTCTTTTTAGGTACTCCGTCTCCTTTAAATCCAACTGTCACTTCAGGAATGCCACCCACAACTCAAAGTGCTTTTAATTTTGCTTTATCGTGTTTTGCTTTTTATATGATTTTGTCTTTGTTTTTTGTTTTGTAAAATAAAAAAGTTGATCGATTACGACAAACTGTTCAAAATATACATTTTATTTTTAAACTAAAACTTTTTTAATATCTGTTATATTCATAAAAGCGATCCTTTTTTGTCCAGGTCTTGATCAGTCTTTGATATCTTCATTGTCGAGCAGCACAGATGATTCAGGCTTGCATCTAACTGAACCCTTTCATCATACAACTTCGGAACCAAATCTCAACCAAATTACACCTCTGCACCACAACCAAACCACATCGTGGATACAACAGCAGCAGCAATATTCAAACAAAACAAACAAGATCATCATGACTACATCCACACATTCAAAAACAGGTACTTCTTGATTTACAAATCCAGGTTGGCAATATTTATAACATATTATATAGTAAGGATTGTTTTTCTCGACCAGTGTTAAAATGTAGTAGCTTAGTTAAATGACAAAAACATTTCTTGTCTAAGAAGTTACAAGTTAAAATTATTTACTTTAAACTTAGTAATAGGCCTGCTTATTACTGTACAAGGTTGGTTTCAAAAACACATTGAATCAATTTCTCCATTTGCACACAGATATTTGATCTTTGACCTATTTACTTTTATCCCTCTTCTTTCCAACACATACCTCCAGCATTCTAGTCTCCGCTTTACTTCTTTCCTGGTTTCACCGCAAATCACAATATCATCAGCAAACAGCATCGTCCACGATGGTTCTCTCCTTACTTCGTCCGTTATCCTTTTCATGATCACTGCAAACAGGAACGGACTTAACGCTGATCTCTGGTGCAGTCCGACCTTGACCTTGAAACTTTCTGCGGTTCCTACTGCACACCTCACTATTGTTTCGCTTTCCTCATGCATATCCTGTACAAGTTGCACATACTTTTCCGGCAATCCTGATTTTCTCATACAATATCACAACTCTTTTCTTGAGACCCTGTTGTAAACTTCTCTATGTCCACGAATACATAATAAAGTTCTCTTTGACCTTCCTTGCACTTTTCCATCAACGTTTTTCAGACAAACATAGCATCGGTAGTTTTCTTTCCTGGCATAAATCCATATTGCTGTTCACTGATCTCTACTCTATTCCTTAGCCTGGCTTTAATTATTTTTTCCTTTATCTTGATGGTGTGGCTTATCAGCTGTATTCCTCTGTAGTTTCCACAGCACTGTGCGTCTCCTGTCATTAATACTAATATTGCTAGTTATTTTTACCCGACAGGGTGTCCCTGTATTAGTACAGTACATACGCAAAAGTTACCTCATCGTGTAAAAATGAATGAAAAAAACCAATTGATATGTTTAGTATTATTAAACAACAATATTTACCACCTCGTTGTTGTTTTAATGAAACAACTTAAAATGTAAATATTCTGTAGATAAATATTTAAATTTAGAGAAAAAAAAGAATTGTTATTTCATAAGAACAACACAAGTGGAGGGTTTATTGAAAACAGACAAGTTTGTCTCAAAAACTAATAGAATAAGACAAAACTTTAGCGAGTTGTAATCAAAATGTCTTTTTAGGTACTCCGTCTCCTTTAAATCCAACTGTCACTTCAGGAATGCCACCCACAACTCAAAGTGCTTTTAATTTTGCTTTATCGTGTTTTGCTTTTTATATGATTTTGTCTTTGTTTTTTGTTTTGTAAAATAAGAAGTTAGGACCCCTAGATGGTTCATTTAATAAAATCTCTGATGTAATATTTTGTTTCAAATTTGAAAAAGTATTTTATTTTCTTTAACGTTTTGTATGAAAACTTTTAAGTTTAAATTTCATTTAAAGCATTTTTGTCTATTGCTGTACTCGATGTAAAGTATCGGTGGTCGGTATGAAGAGCTGCTTTTTATGCCCTGGTTTTCACTTTTCATGAGTATTCAAATCAACTCATTTTGATTTGTTTCTAATCATTTTACAATTGACAAATATGCAAGTCTTTGTCGTGTCACATGGCTACTTATAAACTAAAACTATTATGAAATTTAATTATGTAAAGTATAAAAATGTTAAAATCATTTATGCAAATTAAATCAATGTACAAACCTGTAATTACTTGAATAATCTGTTTTAAATTGATTTTATATCAAAGACCATGCGACAAACTTTACCAAGAAGTACTTCAAAGTCGGCAAACAAACCCGAGCATTTTAAACGGCCCAGAATTTCCTAATTGTACTGCAGATGACTATTCGAAAAGCGGCAATGCTTATCACTCACTGGTGTTTGTCGGTGTGTTGACCCCTTTACTGGTGATTCGGTCGAAGGTATAGCAGAAGGAACTTTTTCTGAGCTGGATTGTTCAGGTACATATAAATTGTTAGGTTTATTTTTCAAACCGAAAAAACTGCGTCAATTACAATTTTTTGGTCGCGCTTGCTCCGAACTTTGTTCTTCAACCTTTATTGTACTTTGCCGTTGATGACTTTTTAGAATTTTCATATAACTTTTTACCCCTTTCTCGCTTTCTTTTCTTGAGATAGACATTTGGTACAATAAATGGATGTTTTATGCAAAAGCAATCGCGTGAATACACTTGTTGTTTGGTTGACTGCGACACGTTTCTAGGTTGGTTGAATCTTGAGGATATTTTGTGAGTGGAGTAAGTTAAAAAAAGACAGCTATTTAAAAAATTTAGTTTGCTTATACCGAAAAATTTAAAATAAAAAAATTTATTTTCTTTTAAACAGTGTTGTAAAAAATTTAAATACGGCTTAGTGTAATGGTAAAAGTCTAATATGAAAAATACAAAAACAATATAAAGGTTATAAAGCAATAGTAAGAAATTGAAATCAGCGATATCGCTTTGAACGACAATAACTGTACAAGACAATAATTTCATGTAAGACCATTATAAAAATTGAAGGTTTTACTATATATCTACAGTATTTGACAAACTGAAAAAATACTATGAGTGATCAAATAAACCCAGAAAAAAATAAAACAAAGGAGTACAACCATATTAAAATTTTCCTTTACTTTTTTTTTGCATTCTGAAAGTATGTAGTTCCACGGTGATTCTTCCTTACTAACCTTTGTATTGGAAATTTGCTGTAATTTCAGAATAACCTTTCGCTATAAATCACTGAGAGTGAGATTTGGCAAAAAAGCATTCACAATAAAAGTGTCACAAATTTACACGAGAATCGAAAAGGACCAGTTGAACTAGGTTATCCAATACCTGCGCTGAAGTAAAACTGTGTTCATTTTTATTTATGCCAACTCTAGAAATAGTTTACCGCGAGTCGGATGTTTTTAAAACAGTTAGTTCTAGTTAAGTACAAATAATTCGCTAGAAAATTTCTTTTCACAAATAGAAAGAAACCACAGTTTTTGATTACAAAAAATATATTTACAAAAATCAAAAAAACTTGAAAATTTTTTGTAAAACTTAGCTCTTGTCTTTACTAAACTTCAAAAAAGTTTATAGCCCCAACCCAACAACTGCGAACAATCACTCAACAACTTTGTACTGACAAACCAAGAATAAATAAGCACCCCGATATCAAATCAATCGTTTGGCTAAAACAATTTTACTTCACTCTAGAATTAACTTTTAAGGCATCAGCACTGACCATTGACTCTTAAACACTTAAACAACACCACATAGACAACAGTAACACAAACAATTCATAAGCTCTTTTCAACTAGAATAAATGATAAAAAATAAATGATAGAATAAATCCTTATAATACACTTAAAAGAACAACTTGCAGACAAAATAAATTAAGTGGGGTTAGTGCTGTACCCATTATACAATCACTACGTAATAATAAAAAAGATGAAGTCATGATAAAACAGCTTAAAAACTACTATAAAAAACTGAAAATGAACTATAAAGTTATTAATATCAGGTTGAGATTAAAAGTATGAATGAAATGTGAAACATAAATATGATGAAGAACAATAAAAAAGTGCAGATTTGCGTCTTTTCTGGTATTTACAGCAGCAAAAAGTTTTAAAATATTTTACTAAATTGCTAAATTTGACAGCTTTTCATTTTGAATATGAATATGAATATCAATTTAATAGTTGAAAAATATGAATAAGCTTTAAATTAGTTACTTAATCAAAATTACATAATTTGTCATAGTAAGGATATTTAAAAAATGAAATAAATTTGACAGCTTTTTTCATTTTTTAAATATCCTTACTATGACAAATTGTGTAATTTTGATTATGTAACTAATTTAAAAACTTATTCATATTTTTCAACTTAAAGACTTACCAAGAAGAGGAAGGTGCCGTAAAGTGTCTTTCCAATACACAACATAATGGCTCAAGTTAGAAATAGTTTAATAATAAAGAAATATTTTACAATAAGAATAGAAAACTTTAGAAATGATTAAAATGCATAAAAAAGTCAATTTTTTTGTTTATTTTTTTAAAGTGATTTTACAGTAATTCTTTATCTATTTCGTCTCTTTTCGTCCTTGTTTCCATCAATTTCGTCTATTTACAACCAAATTTGGCTTTGTTGCAATCAATTTCGGCTTTGTTGCGATCAAATTCGGCATTGTTTCGAACAATTTCGTCAGTGATAGAAAATTCTCATTTTATTATTGCACATGCAGATTGATAATAACGAAGAAACCAACCTGGAAATGCCTGCAACGACAGCTGAGGAAACAAGCCAAGAGAAAGGCAGTCAATATATTGAGGAAACAGTGATACAAACGGAAACGACAACACCGGATCAAGAAGGACACCAACAAACAAACGCAAGGGGTCGATATACGGTTATTTCGGCGGAATTGAGAGAAAGAATATGTTCTTTATCTCTTCAAGGAAATAACCCGAGTTATATTAGCCACATTCTCAACTTAAAGCGACAAACGATGGCTTCAATTATAAAGAGGTTTGAACTGACAGGCCAAAGTCAGCCTGCCAGAAAAGGTGGAGACACAAGGTCTAAGTTATTAGATACCCAGAAAGCTTCGATAAGGCATTGGGTGGATAATGATTGCCTTTTAACATTAAAACAGCTTGTTGATAAAGTCCGCGAAGAATTTGGTATTACAGTTTCTAAATCATGCGTTGATAAAGTGCTAAATGATTTTCATTACACTCTCAAAAAGGCAGATCTTATTCCAGAAACTCGTAACTATAGGAGCACGATTGAACCAAGATTCACATACGTATTCCCAAAATTACCGCAGACTAGAATTAGAATATCCTATTGAATCTTTCATTTTTATAGATGAAGTAGGGTTTTCAGTGAGCACAAGACCAAAGAAAGGAAGGGCTTTAAAGGGTGAGAGAGCGACTACACCGGTCCCTTATTCAAGGAGCAGAAATATTTCCGTGGTTGCAGCCATGAACAAAAATGGCATGATATACCATAAAATACATAATGCCGCGGTTAATGGGCCTGACTTCCAAGTATGCTTGAATGAAATGAAGATAAAGCTTATTGAAATAGGTATTGAAAACCCCTTGTAATTTTGGACAATGCAAGGATTCATCACAGCCGTGCTTGATTGGACTGGCTTTGAAGTCTTATATTTGCCACCATACTGCCCATTTCTTAAACCTATCGAAAACTGCTTTTCTAAATGAAAGAATGCGGTGATAAGATCTAGGTGTACCACTGAGAGTCACCTGAAGGAGACAATCAAAAACAAGTTTTCTGTAATAACAATGGAAGACTGTAATGGTTATTACAGAAACATGCTAAAATACCTTCAAATGGCAGCCAACAGGGAAGAAATTAACAATTAAATTTAAATTAACTTTTACATTATATTTTAATTTTTTTTCTTTGTATATTTTCTTTTTATTTTCTTTCTTATTTTCTTTGTAACAATACTTTGTATATATTTTAATTTTTTTTCATTGACGAAATTGTTCGAAACAATGCCGAATTTGATCGCAACAAAGCCGAAATTGATTGCAACAAAGCCGAATTTGGTTGTAAATAGACGAAATTGATGGAAACAAGGACGAAATTGGTCGCAAAAGAGACGAAATAGATAAAGAATTAAGTATTACTAATAAACTTTTGATTTATTTTTTTATTATAGCGGAACTTTGTACCGATAAAAATAATTAAATGAAACAGCACTTCAACCACCTTTTTAAAAAATTAAATCATTTTTGTCCCCAAAAAAATTTATTATAAAACTTATTCAACGACCGTTGGTTATTCACTTCTTTTTGTTTTAGGTACGGATCTTATTTCAAATACAAGTATATGAATCTTTTCGTTTTTTATAATTTGCTCAACATTATTGTTGAAGTGCTTTAATATGTTCAAAAAAATTTTAACTTTTTATCTTTAGTTTATTGTAGTTTGCAGTACCATAGCATTTATTAGACAGTCATAGTTAAAATAAATAAATAATGCAAACTTTTCAAATTTCTTCATTTCTCTTGAGACAAAATGAGAAAACGAATTTTGCAATTGAATGTCTGTTTTTAACTTGAGGCCATTCACTTTATTGTACACAATGGTCATAAAATTTTTAATTCAATTAATTTTTTGTACTAGTTTTTTTATTTCAAAAAGTTCAATAGTAAAAATTATCATTTACGAAAAATTGCGTAAAAAATACTAGTATACGAAAAATTTGATAAAACATTGTTTATTATAAGGTCAACGACCTCTAGTTAAAATTTTATTGACACTCAATTGCAAAATTCGTTAATTTTCTCGTTTTGTCTGATGAGGGCTTATAAAAGTGGAAAACGTTCAAGTCCTTTACTAATTTTAAACTTTTTTTAATTATTAGACTAATGAATGCGTTGATCTGTCGGCAAGAATTGTTATGTATATCATAAAAGAATACTTTTTGCCAAAGTTTTGCTTTAATATTAAGCAATTAAGATTAAGTCTTGCATGGCAATTTATCAAGTTTTATGTGTACAACAGCCAAACGCAGTAGTTGTCTAACTCATGTTGTTCACTTGCCATCGTTCAAACTAAAAATTAAAATACTATGAGAAGTCATTGCATATTTTAAAATTTAAATACTGTCTTGTGCATGAAAAAACAACAATTTTACCTGAAAAAACTAATGAATGTATAAAAAATGTTTTTAGTTTTTAACTTTACTAAGCATTGTACAAACGTTTCTTAGACTGTAAGCTTCGATATAACATCTTAGTGTGATGATTTTTGCTTTTAAACTCTTCCTGTCGCATAGAGACTAACATTTTGACTAGCTGAGCTCATTGATCATACCGACCACCTAAACACATAAACGTGTAAAAATGTTGTTAATTTTTATTTGTACTTGTGATGTTGTGCAAGATCTTCTGTTTATTGTTGTAATCCCTGTTCAAATTGTTTTTGTTAATTGTGTAAATTTCATGTAGTGTTTGTGCATGCGCTGCTTCCATAAGACTTGAAAGATTTTACTAATCCTATCTACAGTGATTGTTTGAAAAGCATAGTCTGATTTCTAACTTACAATAGAAAATGTGTTATGATTATGTAAACTAAATTCATTTTTTTAAAAGCTTTTCTTAACAAGTGGACATTAATTTTACAGTACTTTCATTGGTTTAATTTTTTTAATTGGTTTTACGGATTGCATTTTTGTGCTAGCTTGTAGTTTAGAATGATTAGTTCATTTTACTTTTGAAATTTAGCCTACTTTTTTGCACACGCTACCCTAAAGTTATTTTTTGGTTGAATTAATATTCCGTTTAGTCATATATATTGTATATTGCAAGACAGCTATTAAATTAATCTGAGAATACTTGATATTTTTATAAAACTTAATTGCGACTTCAGCGGCTTTGAATTGTCGTGAATTTGTTGGAAATTTAAAAAACTTGATTCTTCAAAACCCTTCCGTTGCTTCCCCATTTCTACCAACATGCCGGCAAGATGGATCCTATTTTCCGCGTCAATGTGACTCCTCTTCCGGATTGTGCCGGTGTGTTGATCCACAATCTGGGAGTGAAATTTTAGGAACAGTAACATCCTCAAGCAATGAATCCGCGTTAACTTGTCCAGGTGAAAAAATTCAATTTATTGCCTATTACAATTTGATTCTTTTTGAGTCTGGTAAAGCTTTTTATTGATTGGATTTTCTGAAAACAGTGTAAATGGAAACAATGCTGTCATAATATTATCGATTTTACATTTATGAGTTAAAACTATAAATTTTTTGTTTAACAAATGCAATGAAAATATAGAGTGCAATGATTAAAAAAAGCGAATACTTGTATAATTCTTTCACTTTTTTGACAAAATATATAAAAAGAACTTAAATAAAACTTCTTTGGACCAGTAATGCTCAAAGTGATTCATAACGGACTCCAAGAGATCAATTGGAACCTCTTGATAAATAATCATGGAGTCAAAGAGGGGTTGATAAATTTTGGTGGATAGCAGTTGGGGTCGAATGGAGCAATAAAGAAGTAATTTTTACTTTTTTGCAACTAGAAAAATTGGATCAGGTCTAATATCTGCCCAGCCGGGCAGTTATTAGACCTGATCCAAGAATTCATGTGGCGAGACAATGTTCTAATTGTTAATCCGGGCAGATATTAGACTTGATCACCCGGCCTGGCAGTTATTAGACCTGATCCAAGTTTTTTTACTTGGATTGGCGTTGACGTGAAGAAAAGTTTGAGAATCACTGGTTTAAACCAACTGCAATAACACAAGGTGTAAGTTTATGAATTACTAATATTGAAGGAGTGGAAGGAATAAAAATTGGGAAAGCTGCGTCAAATATTGAAATCAATCAAAAAAGAGCAAAAATTTTTGCATTAAAGTTGACTTTCTTTTGATTGATGGCACAAGCTTTCATGAGCTTTAGTGAGCTTGTGCCATCGATAAAAACTAAGTCAACGTTAGTGCACACTTTTTTTATTTTTATTGAAATACTTAGAATTATGATAAAATTATTAATAAGCAAGTTATCAAACTAAAGTTAAAAAATATTCTATCATACACATTATAATAAATTACTTTCAAATTTTTAAATTAACCCCATTTTAGGAGAGAGCGGGCAAGTTTGCTCCCCTCATGGTTATACAGTATAACATTTATTCGAATTTATTAAATTTTGTTTAAGTAGTTATTTAAGTGTTAAGCTTGGCACTACCTTGTTTAAGTTAAATTTCTTTTTATGCAATCTTTTAAATTTTCATGTTAATTAGCTACATAAGGGGTTCAAATTCTAGACTTGTTCAGTTACTCAAGAAAAAAATATGTACAATATGTAAATATGTAAAAATATAAATATATATACAAAAATAATTGATTTTCGGACTTCGTCAAACAATTCGGAATAAATTACATTAAAAAGAACCCTGAAGCAACATCAAAAAGTTTTAATAAAATTTGAATTTCGAAATGTCAAATTAGATAGAATAAGTTCCGTGAAAATATCTAATGTAGGTAACATCGAAAAGCACATCGAAAAAGAACAAATCAGAGAAGAGGTGAAAGAAAAATGAATTTTGGACTAGAAAAGACAAATTGAACAAACTACGAAGTTTATAGAATTCATAACTTCAAAATTCATACACCATGGAATTTCTTTTTTTCTTAGATTTCTCTTTAAACTCAATACTCATTGTAAAATAGAGAAATTGAAAAAGCAATTATGTACTGTATAAAAATGCAAAGATTACGTAATTAGAGAATTCAAAATATTAAACGTGATGATAAAGGATCCGGCAAACCGGATGCAATAGAGCGTATAATAATTTCAAATTTACTAAAAATCAAGAAACAATATTATAACTCAGTGGTTTTCAACCTTTTTGGTGAAGCGGAACCCCAATGAAACATTCCAAAGGCTTGAGGAGCCCCTGTGCGGTAATTTGATTGTCTTATGCCAGGGTGGTCCAACTTCTGCACTCTTGTGGGCCACTTTTCAAAATTATTCGAGTTTGGGGGGCCGTAACCGGCTAAAAACACCTATTTTCGTCCCAAAATTAGGGTGTTCTCTAAAAAAAAAAAGGTCTTTACTCGAAATCAGTCTCTGAAATTCTTAATACAAACAGTAAAAAATTACATTTATTCTCGTAAAAAATTCAATTTACTAAAAATCAAGAAACGATACTATAACCAAATCAACCTTTTTAATGTAATCTATTCCGAATGGTTTGACGAAGTCCGAAAATCAATTTTTTAACTCTCTTTCTGATTGGTGTTTTTTCGATGTTCATTAATCATATTTAAGCTTCGAATTGTAGATTATTAATTAGAATTCCTATTTCCAAACAGTTACTTCATGGAATACTTATCTTAACTTTTCACGCTACCATTCGCCTTAGACACTGCGATAACATATGCCTGATGAGGTCTATAAACCGAAACAGGCCTGTCGCATAATAACCGACCTCTTTGTTAATTTCTTATAGTTTTGCACATTTTACAGTTCCAATTTAACTCGTCGAAATTAAATTTAATCGTTTATATTGTAATCTCTTTTGAGAATACTTTGTACTTATTGAGAATTGATTTTTTACATGTTGCATCCGCTTCGGCCTGGATCCCTTTTAAATGTTTTTTTACATTAATTGCGTTGATTTAGTCATAGTAGCGTTTCTTGATTATAAGTAAATTTTCAAAATATATGGTGATATACTTGACGACAATAATATGAACGCAAATTTTCATATTTAAGGTTGTTGGTGATAAATTCAAATTGACCATTTTCCTCAAGCATTACATTCAAGTGTTTAACAAATCGCACAAATATGTGATAAATGGTCAATAACAGTCAAATAGATTAATTTGTAATTAAACACTTTTAGATATTTTAGTGAATTACCATTTTCAAGCGTTTTGATTCTAAATTTTGTTGTTAATCAAAATTTACGATCAAACACCTATGACACAGCTTCATATAGAAAACTAATGTTTGTTGAAAAGCCAAATATCGGTTGTGAAACTACCCTGTTCAAAATGAATTAATAATTTTTATAATGTATAGTGACGTAGGGATACAGAATTATAAGCATTGCTTAATCATCTAGTTATTAATTTGCTTTATATTTTTAGCAATGATATTTTACGAAAATGGTTGTAATCTTTAATTTAAAACAGAAATATTTTATTCTCAAAATCTATTTATGTCCCAGGTACCTTGATTATATACATCAGTGTTTTACGCAGTCTGCTTCGTGCCTCCGTTTTCACTTTAATACTTTAATAAATAATTTTTTTTAATAGTATTTAGCCTAATATTTTTTAATAAATACTTGTTTAAAGTTTTAGATTTCGGTTTTTGGCTGTCGACCAGAAACCTTAAGCAAATAAAAGTGATTGATATTGCTTTTTATATTTATCTTACTTCTTGGTTTAAACTTCTAAGCAACGTGTCCCTTTTTCTGGAAAAGCGTTACACCCTCCATAATTTTTGTTGTAATTTATGTAATATTATTCATTTATCTTTCTCTACAATTAACAGAAAGTGAAAACATCACAATCAAGTGCAACAGTTCATTTGTTAATGCCAGGGGAGTGATTAGTTCACCTAACTTTCCAAGTTCTTATTTTTTGACGCAAGAATGTAATTACTTTATTCAACTTCCTACGTCCAGTCAATACTTGGAGGTATACATGCAAAATATAAAGTGAGTTATAATAGAGAGCTTTTGTAAAGATATTTAAAATGAAAAAATTTTATGTTTTCTAAAAAAATTATGATTTTAAATTTTACATTTGTTTGTAAACTCTCTAATTTTAATAAAAAGAATTACTCAAATCGCAAGAAGTCTTACTCGTTTATTTCTAATTTTATACTTTGATAAGATACAACTTTGTATATACAAGATTTTACCAAAACATTAAAATTTTACTTAGGAAAACGATTAATACGTAACACAAATGGTTACATATGGCATAACTATAAATATTAAGTTCTCCCGTTTATGTATAAAACACAATGTCCGTCATATGTCCACCTGCACTGAGTCTGCATGCATTTATGCGCTCTTCAAAATTACTAATAACTTTTTGACACATCTATGGCCCGATGTCTCGAATCACACCCCCGATTTCAGCCTAGAGTTAAAGAATCGTGCGTGGTTTGTTGGCGTATACCTTGGATTTCACAAACCTCCACAAGAAGAAATCACTAGGGGTAGGATCACAAGATCTTGGTGGCTATTCCTTATCGCCATGCAAGGATATCACCCGTTCCGTAAATTTCTTCTGGAACAACGCAAGCGCTTCACGTGAGGTCCATCTTGCTGAAACCAGAAACTGTCAATATCAATTCTTTTAATTTCGGCAACAACTGAGTGGATATCATGTCTCGGTACCGTTTTCCATTAACTGTAACTGCAGTCCCTCATCAATTTCAAAGAAAAACGGTCCGATCACTCCACCTGCTCAAAAACCACACAACATACTCGTTCTCAATGGATGTATTTCAGATTCTTGCATTATTTTAGAATTTTCATTTCCCCGAATCCGGCAATTTTATTTGTTGACAAACCTACTGCAGTGAAAGTGAGCCTCGTCACTGAAAATAAAATAATTTCGCAAAATTATTGTCCGTTGAAGTCTTTCCAGTACCCAGTCAACAAATTGCCTCCGCCTCTTGTGATCAGCCGGCTTAAGATTCTACGTAAGTTGAATTTAGTATGCGTGCATATGGAGATCTTTATCCAAAATTCAATGCAATGAAGAGGTCGAGATATCCAACTGCTACAAACGTCGGCGAATCGATTTTCGTGGACTCCAATGACACTATCTTGCACAAAAACAAGCTGTTCCTCGTTTCCGCCCAGGCGATTTCACCGTTAAAACTGAACCAGTTGTTTTAAACTTTTTCACTAGTCTACGTACAGTAGACTCGAAGGGAGCTTCATCTCAGCCGAAAATGGTTCGGACTTTTTGCACGGCTTGCGTCGAACATTCTCAATTTTGGTAAAATGTCTTAACAACAAGAACTCTTTGCGCAGTTGAAAATCTCTCCATGACACATTATTCTAAGTAGCAATTGCTAAGCAAAGGCCGGTATTCTGCAAATAATTCAATTTTACATAATGTACTCTGCGAATTAAAACAAAAAACAACTAATTGAACTGAAGATATTTGCAAAAATGGTAAAAGTATGCTCTTAATCTTTAACACACAAAACATTCCCCGAATTCAAATTTAGCCCATTTTACGGAACATCCTATACAGTAGAATGGTATTAGTAACATACTTATGCTACCTTTTTAAATTGAGTTTATTTCAGTTTGGGTCCACGAGACACAGAATGTCAAGCAGACAAGCTTATGTTTTCTGACCAATTTGGAAGAACATTTTCTATTTGTGGTGAAATCGTTGAAGCAGAACCCTTGATGTTTGCTTCAAGCGTTGAAATAAAATTGATTTCCGGTTCCTATCAAGACCCAAACAAAGGATTCTCACTTTGCTACGCAGCTCGAGGTAAAATGAAGTTGTGATTTTTTTCAACGAAATAATTGCTAATCCGTTTTCGCAATTGCAAAATAACTGTCATTATCCACTTGTAGAAACAAGACAAACAAGTTTGTCATAATAATTGTTATGATTTTTTAACGTTCATTATACTGTACTGTATAACTAAAATGTTTAGATAATGTTTAATAATGTAGAAACATAATTTAATTTTTTAATATAGTAACTAATTTTAATTTCATTTAAGTTTTATAGCGTACTCTAAAAGCCTAATAACAAGACACATCAGAAATTATACAAAAATATGCGGGAAAAGCAAACTTTTATTAACCCACTACTATTAATTAATAAACGATTATCATCTTTGAAGTATCGTTGCAGAGTGTGATACAGAAGGAAAGATCTTTTCATATTCGGCAAGTCCATGTGATTCCACGTGTGATAATTTAATACCGGAGTGCACTCGCAACATCGTTGCGAGGTGTATTTACCCGATTTCCAACCCAATTTTACACAGAAACCGGTCAGTATTTTCTTGTTTTCATTGTAACTTTGTCATTCTTTTTTCAGTTTCAAATGCATTGATGGAAGTTTTAATCGAATAATTTATTTAATTTAAGAAAATTCTCTTTGAACTTTTAAAACAAAAAAGCAAAGTAGAAAGCAATCTTAAAGCAATGATAACATTTTTGTTATTGCATTTGTCATTGGCCCTATCATTATTATTATAAAAATTTAAATGAAATTGTTATTTTGATATCTCTTAAGAATTAGCAAGACACCTGGCTGAATAGAAGTAAATAAGTAATTTAATTTAAACCAAAAACCAAACTATAAACGTTAAGAATGGAATATTTTTATAAAGCATTCCCAATTTGATGTGTTTGTTTGTATCATTGGCTTTTAATGTTTTTTGATTATGTTTCCTTAAGTGGGTTTGTAAGATCTCGTCACCCAAAAAAGGAAACTGCACCAAATTTTTGTGACACCCGAGTAAATATTTTTTTGTCCTCAAAAGAAAAGGAAATCTTTGCTTAAAAAAGTGATTTTTTTCTTAAAAGTAAAATTCTGATTTGAAAGATTTATATTATAAATTGAAAGACTATGCAAAACGTGAATTTTTAAACTCAAACTAGGAGCAAAAATCAATTTTAAAGTTGGCAAGAAAAAGCTAGAATTATTAAAATTAATACTCATAGACCCTCGATTTTTTTCAAATCTCTCTTGTGGACATGATCCCATTTAAGAACAATTAATTAAAAGCAATGCTGCGTAATAGCATTGCTTTTAATTAATTGTTATAATTTTATCGTAAGTTACATCAAATTAATCATCTTCTTTCTTCAAAAAACCGCCTTTAAAACAAGGCGCTGTTTTTCATTTAGAAGATACGTCGAAAGTCTTTTTATATCTTTTGTAGCATTTCTGTTCAATTTCGGTTCCAAGAAAAACTCAAAAATCACCAATTTACTTCCCTAATATCACGCCCTCAATTACTTATCAATCACCCCCCTAATAAACACAACAGTGCACATCCTTCCTCAGCTTGTTTTAAAGGTTTGACAAATGTATTTTGAACGTTTTTTTGTTACTTCTAGGTTCATCTCTTCATCTGAATGTCCAAAAGACATGACAACAACTCAGGTGACATAACTGTAAACCTTTGCTTAAAATCATGAATTGTAGATAACTTACAAGTTTCTTAGAAATCATTCGTTATTTTGATGTTGTATTTTAAATCAATGAAACATTCGATGCTTTATTGTTGTAAAAACTCTGCAATTAAATTTTTACTAGTTTAATTAAAAACGGTTATTATTAAAGCAAAACTTTTATGAATACTATTTTGTTGTCAAAAAATTTTTCAATAATTTTTAAGAATATGAGTGTATTAAAATTTTGATTTACCAGATTATTATATTTAAACTATATAATAAGATGTTTATAAAAAAGTTACAGAACTCTATAAAACTGAACGCAATACCTACTCAAGCAAGATAAAGAAGCAATGCCAACTCACACCATCACTTTAACTTGGTGGATTAAATAGCTTTTTCTTCCAAACCAATGCATTGCATAGCGTGATCGAGTGCTCAAGAGCGCCGTGATTGTCATCGACACAATCAAAGATAAAAACCTAGTCGTGCCATTCGGTTGTTTCATTGTAAAAGGTGATTTAAAAATTTCGACAGAAGAGCAATATCTTATAATCTGCGAAAAAAAGTCAAGTTAATTGCTTGTCCTATATGCTAGCGCTTCCGTTGCTGACTGCACCAACGACAAGCCACCTCAACGTGGTGGTGCATTCCCCTTCCCTGCACTGGGGAGAGTCGAAATGGCTTGTCAATTCCCCGAGGGTCTCATCCTCGGATGTTTCTTCCCTGGACAACTCTTCTCGTTTTTTATCCCTGCTGTCCAATGCGCGGTCACATATGGACAGCACTCTTAAACCCAATTGACCGCACACCTATTTCTTCTACTTTCTGACAACTCCTCCAAGTCCCTTCTTTCACCCCAAACCCCTTCTTTACCTATCCCACTCACCGCTGAGTCTCATTATTATGCTCCTACTCATCAGCGGTGACATTCATCCAAACCTTGGACCAATAGACCCCTGCTCCGTCTGCTCCCGTAGAGTCACCTGGGGAAACAGATCGGTACAATGTACCAATTGTTCTCTCTGGGTGCACCTCTCCTGCTCTGGTCTTTCTCCCGCTGACTTTCGTAAAATTTCCCCGGGACACTCTTGGACTTGCCCAATGTATCCATCCTCCTCTCAACTCTCCCCATTCTTTTTACATCCCAACCCTGCACCCTCATCCATAAACACTCCAAATCCCGCATCCTCACTCACAAACACCCACAAAACAATATCTTCAAAAATGAACCCTCACCCCAAAACAACCACGAATAATCCCACCAACCTTCCCAACCAACCCCAACTAATTTTTAATTATCCTCCCTCAGCGTCAACTATACCTCCTCCTCAAACCCAACATACCATCTCTCCTTTCACACAATCTTCTTTCCATCCTTCCTCTCCTTCTCGAAACAACCTTCGAAACCTACAGTGGAACGCTAATAGGATTCGCCCCCGTCGTACTGAACTCACACACTTTCTCTCTCAAAATCAATACGATCTCATCTTCGTGCAAGAGTCGCACCTCTCCTCTGACTCCACTTTCCGCATACCCGGCTACAAAACCCTCCAAAAGAACCGTTTTATGACAAGGAGAAGAACCATCATCTCTACGGGAAACCTAGGAGGTGGTTTACTTGTACTTGTCAAAAACGGTCTAACCTACACTTCACTCTCCACGCAATCCCTTTCCTCCCTCGATCCCAATCCGATTACTTAACTATCACAGTTAAAATAAAAGGAGCCTCACCTGTACATCTTTTCAACGTCTATGTCACTTCTATCCACTCTTCTTCCTCCGACTCTCGTCCAAAATTCTTCCCACCCTTCCTCTTACCATCATCCCCCACTATTACATCTTTGGCAACTTTAACAGCCATCATTCATCCTGGGACTCACCAGAAGACCAATCAGGCAAAGATCTGTTTGACTGGCTCCTTTCTTCTAATATTTTACCCATCAACAACCCCGAATATCATACTCTACTACACCGTGCCACCGAAAAACGCTCCTCCCCTGATCTCTTTCTAATTCCTGCCCAAATAGCCTCTAAATGCACATGACAGACTCTTCCAGACCTCGGTTCAAATCATCTTCCTATCTCTATCACCATTCCTACCTCCCCTTTAATTAACTCTATCCACCGCCCCCCTCATTTAACTACAATAAAGCTCGCTGGGACGATTACCTTACCTATATTGATACCCACTGCCCTCCTCCCTCTAACTTTACAACACTCTCTCTTTCTGAAGCCACCTACACCTTTACCAAACTCCTCAATAATGCTGCCACTTCTGTTATTCCTTTCGGCAGCATCAACCGCCTTGCTAAAGCCTGGTGGTCTCCTGAAGTCGCGGATGCCGTTGCGAAACGCCGAAAGGCATTTGCAAAGGCACACTGTTCCGAAGAAGACCGCCAGAACTATATCGCCACTTCTAGATATACCTCCACTGTAATATCCAAGGCTAAAGCTAAGTCATGGCAGAAAACTTGCTCTAGCCTTTCTCCTAAAACCTGTCCAAGTGAAGTCTTCTCCCTACTTCGCTCCATCTCTGGCTCCCCCTCCCCAACTTCAAGTGACCTCCCCAACTTTCTAAATTGTCATGCCCCTGTAGATTGTGCCAACCATATCTCTTCACATCTACAGTTCCATTTCTCTACTCAAACCCCAAAACGTTTTTGAGGCACCGAGAAAGCTCAGATGAATCATATCAGAACTGCACACTGCAACACCCTGCACTCCACTTTCTGCACACCATTCTCTTCTCTTGAACTCTCCACAGCCATCTCTCAACTCTCAACTCTCAACTCTCTTTTGATATATATGGCTTATTATCAGTTTGTTTTAATTTCAAAATGTAAAATTATTGTTTTTTTTGTGTGTTTTAAGCGGTAATTTATTGAAAAGATTTGATGCAAATAAACAGATCTCTCTCTCTCTCTCTCTCTCTCTCTCTCTCTCTCTCTCAACTCAACCTCTTTAGGCCCTGATCAAATTACCTATCCTCATCTAACCCACCTTCCACAATCAGCACTACACTTTCTTCTATATATCTTCAACCTTTCTTGGTCAACTCACACCTTTCCATCTACCTGGAAACAATCAACAATCATCTCCATCCTCAAACCCGGAAACCCTCTGACTCACCTTCCTCATATAGACCCATCTCTCTTACTTCCTGCACCTCCTAACTCTTCGAAAGAATGGTTTTAGGACGACTAACCTATTTTCTAGAATAACAAGCCACTCTCTCACCCGTGCAAGCTGGTTTTAGACCTGGTAGATCGACTGTAGATCAGGTTCTCCTCCTCTCACAGTCAATCGCAGACTCCTTCCACCAATCTTAACCAGGCGCACGAACAGTCCTCGCCACTGTGGATTTTGCGAAAACTTTTGACTCAGTTTGGCACTCTGCCCTCATCTCTAAACTCATCTCATTAGATCTTCCTCTCTGCTTTGTCGAATGGATACGATCCTATCTCTCAGATCGTCGTTCGAAAGTCCGTATCTGTAATTCATACAGTCGTCTTTTCCGTCTCCGAAGAGGAGTTTCCCAAGGTTCAGTTCTTGGACCAGTTCTCTTTTCCTTATATATCAACAACATTCCTCTTTCCTCCCTACATCTGTTAAAACCTCACTCTATGCAGATGACCTAGCCATTTGGGCCTCCTCCCCGAGTGTTGAGTATGCAACTTCCACAGTACAAGCTGCCCTCAACAGACTGGTGGAATGGTCCTCAAAGTGGAGCCTTCCTCTCAACCCCCTCAAATGTGAAACATTCTTCTTCAGCCTAGACCCCTACCAATTACGTATACAAGCCTCTCTATACATTCTCAACACCCCACTTAAATTTAACCCTTATCCAACCTTTCTCGGTATAACCTTCGACCGCACTCTCTCTTTCAAACATCATGTCCTATCCTTACGGAAAAAGTTTCATAGCCCATTCCGTGCTTTCCGCTCTATCGTTTCTGCCTCCTGATGCCCATCAAAAGAATCCTTATGTACCTTGTACAAAGCCTTCATTCGTCTCATCCTTACATACGCTTCCCCAGGCTGGTTTCTTTTCTCATCCACTACCCACATCACCTCCGTGGAGAGGATGCATAAATCTTCCTGTAGAGTAATCACAGGCTGTCTATCGTCCACTCCTATCCTTCTATTTCATATACAAGCACTTCTTCCTCCACTACGAGTCACCCTCACCCACCAATCCCTCTCCTTCTTTGAACAAGCCCTACGACTATCTTCAACCTTTCCCCTAGACTCTCTAGCAAATTCTAACCCTCGCATACGTCTTACGAAAAGCTTATTGAGATCCTTCTCCCGATCTCATAACCTTACCCCTAACCTACATCTTTCCCGTGAACCTTTAATTCTCTGCTCTCCTAACCCCCCTGGTCTGCCCCATCTACTTACACAATTTCACTCCACCTCTCATCCTCATGCCCTCGCAAAGACCCCCTCTCTTTGCAAACACCACAGCTACCTCCCATCTTTCCCCCTATCCCAAAGCGATATCTCTGCCTGGACTGACGGTTCTGTACCTGGCGGGCTGGGGCAGGGTGGTGCAGGGATACACATCAAGTGTTCAAAGTGTGTCACTGCTACCTCGCTCTCCTTCTCGGCTGGTCTCTGGTCTACCAGTTACAGTGCTGAGACTATCGCTATCCTACATGCTCTTAAGTGGTATATCCCACACTACAAAACATGTAACTTTGAATCTATCACCCTATTTTCTGATACTTTGTCTATTTTATCAACCCTCTCTGTCCCCTACCATATTTAACCCCCAAATCCCTATCCAATACCCAATCCCTCCTCAATTCTCTATTTAAAACCAAGCTAGTTCATTTACAATGGATACCTGGTCACTCTTCCCTCCCAGGTAACAATTTAGCTGACTCTCTAGCTAAAATCGGAGCCTCCCTCAATCCCTCCAACATATTCGTGTCCCTCTCTCCCCTTATTTCCTCTCAAAGACAATCCCTACACCAGTTGGAGACGAAGTGTCCAATCTGGTCTCTTTATACACCAAATCCCTCCAGTATCTCCCGAGGAGCTTACTCTCCCTCGCTCCGCTCGCTGTGCTCTCTCCCATTTAGGCTGCAACAGGCACAGCACTCTCCTTAACACTTATCTCCACAGGGTTGGTCGAGCCGAGACTCCTTCATGCAGCAACTGTGATTCTAAATCACAGGACCTTTCCCACCTCGTGCCAGACTGCCTTGTACTGGACTATCTGCGTCGGGCCATATTCGGCCATACCCTTTCTCTTCTGGACCTCTGGTCCTGTCCGTGGGGAGTCGCCCGATTACTGGAACTCTGCGGAGTTGATCCGCACTCCTATCCCTAGGAATAAGTTGGATAAACCCACCACCACCACCACCACCACCACCACCATTCCGTTGCTGACGGTCAAAATTTCCAAGAAGAAGAAAGTGCAATACACAACAGAATAGCAAGAAGTGGTTTTAAACCGCGCCCATGTCGATCTCGGAACAAATCACGGTGCTTCTTCACCACTGGACCATGCTGCCGATAAATAAACTTAAACAAACTATATGTTTAACTGCTGTGTTATGAAATGTGAACTGGCTTGCTGCTTCTAGTTAAAACAAAGACAATAACGTTTTAACAGCATCGTTGTTAAATTTTGATTTATCTCAGTAAAGATTAAACCGGCGAACTTTGACACACGCGCCACAGCAATACCAGCAGTTTAATTGGTTGGTTGGCAATTATTAATCGCAATTCAATTTATACCTTGAACCTTCATCGCTTTGAAGGGCTTCGATGCACATCAATTTTGCTATTAAGACAAGTCTTTCTCGTTTCTCAGGTCGGCTACAACATGCAAACAACAATGACTCCAACGCAGCCAACGGCCACAACTGCTGCGACAGCTTCACCACCGCCCCCCTTTCAATACATACCTCGTATGAAGTTGGCACATCGCAACCAGCTCCAATCGGTCAATAGTTTATATTTAAACTTTCAATTTTACATTTGAAGAAATAATTTTTGTTTTAACAGAAACCACAACTTTTTCATCGGAGCCGGTTTCGATTGTAGAAGTTGGCTCAACGTTGTGTGTTCGAATCTTACACCTGCAGGTCGAGTTGCGAAACACTGGTGTACAGTGCTTAATACTTTTTCACATATAGTGCTTAAGGAACAAATGCTTAAGAAGTAATCAAGGACTTCCATATATCATTTAGATAAATATCAGTTGAAAACATTCAAAATATAGTTTTTCATGATTAAGTTTAAATTACTCATAACAGATAAGACAAGAATTTTTGTAACGTATTCTTAACAGCATTCAAAAAACGTTTTCGTTTGGATAATTTTCAGCAGGCTGATTCAGATTTTTCGGTCATACGGCCACTTTTTTATAAATGCAAGAATATGCGCGCCGCTGATGACTTTAATTTAAGTAATCGATAATAATTGTCAATAATTTTTAATTCTAATCCAGAGTCAAAAAGTACTTTTTGAGATGTCAATTAATGATTAAAAAGGCATCAATTTAACAAATAACCAAAAACTATTCGGTAAGGTTCAAAATTTTACATGGTTAAGACTCAGAATGTTTGAGATTGTTTATATAGCTGCAAAAATCACTTTGCCAACAGCTGTAGGCATAACTTGAATTGCAAAACGTCGACCCATTAAAACTGTTTCCTAATTCGCAGAACCACTTTTCTAAAACACTGTTAATGATTCAATAAAGCGTTCTAAAGTTAGATTTTATTTTCTGAAAAAAAATAAAATTTCATTTTGTATCAAAGACTGACCAATTAAAAATAAAAGCAAAAAATTCTTTTTCCCGTTGTTTTTCTAAATATTGGTTTTTATTCTTTAAATTACAAGTTTTTTGATAACTCTCTTTATTAGGCCGTTCAAAAGTACATGGTTGTACTTGATAATCTCAGTTCACCTTCATCAGAAGGAGTTTCAGACAACTTCAAGCAAGTGGATGCCACTAGTCCGGTTACCTTCGCATGTTTTTATGACTTGCTTCCAGGTAAAATGTTTGGATTTTTTAAGATGTTTGTAAATAAATAAACCCCAAATTGTAACCATGAAATTTTATCCCAGTTAAATTAATTGGTTAAAAGTGAATAAACCGACAAAGATGATGATACATCAAATACAGTTACATATAGTTTTTTATTTTGTGATGATAAATACTGTTTTTCTAAAAAAGTAAAGAAAAAAGTAGTGTATCTCTGGAAAATTTGTTAGCTATAAAGGCAGCAACACAATCTTTTATGAGCTGTTATGGTCAGATCAATTAAACATCAATTTTGTGCAGAAAATACAACACTCTGTCTACGTACAAAAATTTTTTTTGTTCTAAATAAAGTTTTAGTGCTTAAAATCAACTCATTTAATTAGAAGATTAATTATTTTTAGGTAAAAACATTTCGGTGAGTGTGCGATCCGTTGAAAATGATCGAGTTATGAGTGAAGCTACAACAATAACCGCGGTATTGCCAAATGAATTTTTATTTTTTTCACTGCTTACTCTACATTTTTGAATTATAATTAGTATAGTAAAAAACATTTTAAAATAGCCATGCAATTCTACCTAATTTAATATTACCAAAAATATACCTGCTCTATTGTAAAATTACCAAACATAATTGCCCTCTAAATTGCGTAATGGCCACTCTCGTCTAAAAATAACGCAAGAAAGTTGTTAAACACCATTTGAATTGATATTAAGGTAAATTAAAGTTGATTGGCCTTCTTATTTCCGGGCAACTAATTCAGAAGTTTTGCGGTGGTGCTTTTGGTGAAATTTTTAAAGTAAAAGGCAGTCTGGTTTGTGTCGATTGAATAAGTAAACAAAGACCAGGGCTACAGTGGTTCATTGTTTTAGCAAAGAAAGATGGTTGTTTTGCCGTAGGTTAAGATGTGTGGTGCAATAAAAAAATATTTATAGCTATGATTGTACCGAATATTTAAAATCAATGAATGCTCTTTGCAAAACACAAAATATCTTCTTCATTTAAGCACAATGACTTTTCTAGAAGTGTAAGCTGGCATAAGTGAAAAAAAACGTGCGAGAAAATCACAATAAAATTATCATGCTGATCATTGCGTGTGTGTGCTTTAGTTATCTTAATTTTTTTTAGCCTGTTACATTTTAACTCTTACGTGCTAGCGTTTGTAAGCAGAAAATATCTCTTTAAATTGTGTTTATCAATATTTTGCACGAATTAATGCATTTCCTGCGTAGTTGAATAAATCAGCTCTCTGTTTATCGGTATTTACTCAGTTTATTTTTGTGGCTCTGACAGAAACAGAAGTCAGAAGCACAGCCGCAGCTTATCCAATCAGCGAGGAATCCAAACAGTGGCAGTCTTCATTCAATCACTGGCAGTTAGTCACATTTCTTGCTTGATTTGATTGGATTAATTTTGAATGTTTAATACGGCGATTAAATATTAATTATTTTTATTTAAATTACAAGAACTACTATTCTGGGAAGCTCTTACGTCATTTATTACCCACTTTATTCTTGTTTTTCAGAGTAATATCATTAACTTAAAAAAACACTTTGACAAGAAAAATAAATTTGATCCTGGTATTACTCTCAATTTTCAAAAAAAAATGTAGAATAAAAAACATTTTCTTTTTGTAAATGATTTTGCTGTTTAAGAAATAAAGGCCAAGTGAACATCGGAGCAACAACGTTAATCCAAATGCCCCAAAAAGCCCTGGTAACCTCTGTTTTTTTTTAGACAGGAGACGTTCAATCGATGGTTTGCTTCCATGGATGATTACGCCAAATCTATGGGGGATCAACTCCCCGGAATTTCTCCTAACCCATCAGCATGCCCAAAAGTATTCAAACCCCCGTGTCCGGAACCACCGGTCACACTGACCGATTACAACGGCTGCTTGTTTTTCCTCTGCGAAAATCCTTCTTCATTAGGTAAGTACGGGGAAGCCCCGATGAGTTAGGCGAAACTTTGAGTTAATTTCAAAATTTCAACCTTTTCTCGGATTAATCGAATGTCGTGGTTGCTATGACGTCATTCAGAGAATGATCTACGCTTTGCAAGTCATTCATGTCAATTATATTTTTAAAAGTATCGCAATTAACTCAATCACGTTAGAAAAGTAGATTAACGACTTAATTGCTATTCGGAAAATTTTCGTAACCTGCAGAAACAATTGTTCTATTTCGAACTTTAAATTTCATGAAATCGCAAACATGAAATTCTACTTATTTAAGATGATCGAGCAAAACTCGTGAACTCGTTTTGAAACTTTCAATTTGTTTGTGAAATTAAAACCATTTTGTCATTCTAGGTCACAAAATTTTCTTGCGGTTTGAGATTGTTTGAAACTATAAAAAGCTAATGTTGTCGATACAAGCTAAACGTTGATTTTTGTTTACATTTATCTAAGCTGATTTTTATACAAATATAGTTAATATTTATCTAAAATACAGTAAATTTCTACATGTATTTTTGGGATTTGGGATCTTAAAAATTAAAACACCTTCATGTTCTTATAAAATAAAACTTTAAAGTCAAATAAAGAATTTTTGCATCTTTGAAAGGAGGTACGTGTGATTTGAAAGCTGCACTGAGTCATTCCAAATGCTTCCGATTTTTTTCTGCGAGTTAAAAAAATAATAAAAAACTTCCTGAAACCTTAACATATTCCAAAAAAAAAATTATTTGTAATTTTAACATAAACATATTTTAAACATCTATTCAAGAAATAGTTTTTCTAACTATTGTGTACGTATAGTTGGTTAGAGCAAATACATTACTGTTGTAACAAAACTTGTCGCGTATTGATATACGAAAAAGTTCAACCAGTTTTCAACGCTAATATCAGCAACTCCTTCAGGTTTGTTTATCTAGAGCAGTGGTTCCCAAACTGTGGTACGCGTACCACCGGTGGTACGCGAGAGTCTTTCAGGTGGTACGCGACTAACTTCAGCATACTTATAAATTTGCGAAAACTTTCAACTTTTAAAACTTTCAGATTGAGTAATTTGCAATGTTGCGTTTTAGTTACCTTTAATTTGAGGTTTCGCACGTTTATGACGTAACACTTATCTTGTTCAAGATAATTAAACGCCAATTGCTAGCTGGTTTAAAATGTATGTAGTAATGAACTGATAGCAGCAGTGTAGTAGTGTCGTATATTTAATGATATTTCAATCATATTGAACTACTGTACTTTCTTTTAAAAAACAGGAATAGTGCGATAAGTAAATTTTGTTTAATTTAACTATTGGGAACATGTCTAAACGAAAGTACAGTCCAGCTTACATAAAGTACGGGTTCATAGCTATTGAACACAATGGAGAAGCTCTGCCGCAATGTGTAGTTTGCATGAAGACCCTTGCTAATTCAGCTATGAAACCAAGCTTACTCCAACGACATCTTGACACAAATCATCCCGACAAGAAGGACCGAAATGAAAGTTTCTTTCAGCGACTCGGCGAGCATGTGAAGCGTCAGCGCTTGGACAAGACTGGCACAATTTACCAGAGAAAGAAGGGCGTTGTCAAGTCGCTCTCCTGATAGCCAAAAACCTGAAAGCACATACCATCGGAGAGTCCCTCGTAATGCCAGCGGCAAAGATATTAGTAAAACATGTACTTGGGGAGGAAGCGGCTGCAAAGCTAGAAAGTGTTTCCCTCTCCAACAATACGGTTAAGAATCGAATAGAGGAGATGTCAGTCGATATTGCTGACCAAGTGATTTCAGGAGTGAAAGATTCAAAGTATGGTTTTTCCATTCAATTGGACGAGTCGACTGACGTAACAAATAATGCACAGTTACTTGTGTATGTTCGTTATACACAAGACAATTCTGTAAAAACTGAATTACTGATGAGCAAGGAACTTTCCGGTACAACAAAAGGAAAAGATATTTTCGGAGCTTTGGACAATTTTTTCAAACTAAATAAACTGGACTGGGGAAAGTTGATTGGCTGTACAACAGATGGAGCTCCATCAATGCTAGGACATAAATCAGGCTTCAAAGCTTATGTGACATCTGTGGCACCAAACGTGACTTTTGTTCATTGTTTCATTCATAGATTTGCCCTTTGCGCGAAAGTGCTACCACAGAATATGTTATCATGCCTGCACCGAGTGATCAAATTAGTAAATTTCGTCAAAACATCTGCCCTGAATACTCGGTTGTTTAAACGTCTTTGTGAGGATCTCAGTTCCAACTACACCTGTCTTCTCTACTACACGGAGGTGCGCTGGCTCTCCCGTGGTAATGCAACAAGGCGCCTGTTTGAACTGCGAGATGAGCTTCTGCAATTCTTCAAGGAGAAGAATCACGATTTTCAAAAAGACCTGGAGAGCAAAGATTTTCTTACTAGATTAGCATATCTATCGGACATTTTTGAAGTTCTGAACAACTTCAACCTGTCGTTTCAAGGACCCAATCTAACTGTAACAGAGTTCATTTCGAAGCTGAGAGCACTCATTCGTAAGCTGGACCTCTGGACAGAGAATGTTAGCAATCAAAGCTACGGAATGTTCAAATGCCTCACTTCCGTTGAGAAAAATCCTGATGGTGGCATTTCTAAAGAAATTATTGGTCATCTTTCGCAACTAAAGACAGAGCTATTGAATTACTTTCCTGATGTTGCATGCTGTGCTTACTCCATCAACCCATTTTATTATTGATCCGGTTGATGTGCCTGTAGGGACCGGGGAGCAAGAAGAACTAATAGACATTCAAACTGATGAGACAGCAAAAATAAAACATAAGGAATGCTGTCCTATCAATTTCTGGTTGAGCATGGCATCATCGTATCCGAACCTAGCATGTCACGCTGTTTCCCGGCTATTGATTTTTCCATCTACGTGGGAGTGCGAAAAGGGGTTTTCGGCTTTGATGACCATCAAATCGAAAAGCCGAAATCGTCTTGGAACGCCAGAACATGACTTTCGATGCGCTGTCAGTGAAGCTATTCTTCGCATTGACCAGCTGGTGGAGAAAAAACAACTACATCCATCGCATTAAAACTATTTGCTGTGTTTTGTTTAATTTATGGCTTTTATGTCTTCCTGGAATGACATTTGTTAAACTTTAATACAGCTACATGCTCATTTTTCTGATCTACTGATGTATAGTTTATACTTTGAGATATTTTAGTCAGATGTAACTTAGATGGTACGCGAACACTGTACAAAAGCTCAAAATGGTACGAGAGAAAAAAAGTTTGGGAATCGCTGATCTAGAGAATTGAAACTAAATCTCACATTAAATAGGCAGATAAAACAAACATTACTTCAACCGTGTGTTTAATAATGGTTTTTAGTACTTTTGAATGTTACTCATTTTATACTAATATAATTATTCTTTCAGGTCTTGTCACAGACGACGACATTGAGGCTTGGAGAATCGAAAATGAAATTTTCAACGGTTACTTAATGCCGCAATGGAGAAAACTTTTTGATGCTTATTCAGAATTGAGCAGCAGAAATTAGTTCTATGAAGCCACTTAGACTTAACAGTAGCTGATGTCGATTGCAATTTAGCGAGAAAGTTTTTTATTGCATCATCAGGCCTCTACATTCCTTCAAATTCAAAAAGTTTCGCTGTAATATTCTGTGTTTTGACCATAAATTTTTTTGTGCTTATTAGCAAATATGTCGAATATTATGGAATTGTTGCACAATAATTCGTCACGGAATAACTACAATTAACATAATTTTTATTTAAATAAGAGTCAAGATATCAACAAAAAACCAGATAAAAAAATTTTACTAACAGTTTCGGCAAAAAAATTAGCTTTATTGTAATACAATGTGCTACATAAAAATTGTTAAATAGAATTGAGATTTTTTAGTATTACTCAAGTTTAAATGAAAGTTTAAATTATTTAATTTTCATAGAAAAAAGTCCTTGAATTTAATGGCCCTCAGAAAAGCGTTTGAAAAAAGATAAAATTACAAAAATTATGCTTTATCTCAAAATAATGCTGCACAGGTATTGTTGCGGGAACCTCATTGAGTTGGAAGCATAAGCATCTGTAACCAATTATTCAGGAAAAAGCTATAAAATACTTTCATCATTTTTGTAACTCCTACAACTAGTGGTAAAAGTAAGGAGAAGATTCGATAATATACCTTTTCCGATACGGTATATCCTAAATAATCTTTGATGTTTCACAAATAATGTAAAAACGGTTTCTTATCCAATATTTGTATCTTTTATCGTCCTCATTATTTATTTTCCAGATATTGCAATTATTCCAATAAAACTTATTTCATTTTTTTTCTGTTTACATACAAACTTTCTTCCAACAATTTCTGTGACCTCGTTCAAATAAGCCATTCGAAATCTTCAGAACGTGTTTAGCCTATATCATTGAACTATCAGTGCTCTTTGATTAGCTGTTCCGGTTCTTTTACTGAAAGTGAAGAAAATGTTAGTTACGAAACATGTCAAAATTAATAATATCGTTCTCAGTTAATTTTATTTTTTGATTTCAACAGCTAGTTAGACAGCGTAAGATAATTTTAAATCTTATTTTAAATTTTAATATTACTAATCTCATATTTTGTGTAAGTTGGTTTTTCAGTCATAGCTGTAAGAAATATCACTCTTTTTTATAATTTCTGTACATCATTTTATAGGTGAAATTAGGTTCACAAAAATATTAAAAATTGTACCCAAAAAGAGTTGTCCAGAAATGTTTTTTAATATTGCTTAATCCTATTTCAAATACTTTTCTCATAAACAGTGAAGAAGTCTTTAGTAACTTGACCTTTATTTTGTTAAAATTTAATGGATGAATATCGAGGCAAAATTTACAGAGGAAGAATGGGACTTATTTAATTTTTAATCACCTTCAACAAAAAAAACTAGATTTTTTTTCTTCAATTTTACTTAACTATTTTCCTTTTTGTTATTTGTCGTAGTAGTTACTCACTCAAAAATTATTTGACATTTTCATGCAATTATATTAGATGTTTTTAATGAAAATTAACTGATATATCATTACTTCGTTGAAACATTACGCACGATTTTGTTTGACTTTATACGCTTATTTAATTATAGTTTGTAAACGTGATTTACAAGAAGAAAACAAAATTTATATTCAAAGCTACTTAATTTATTTTGTGCATTTACAAACCGAAATTTTGTTACCTGCATTGCTGATGAATGTCAAATAATTAAAAATTCATTAAAAAATAGGCCACCTTAATTTTTGGTTTACTTTTTGTAAAATCATCTTTAAAGTTTATTTTATATTTTTATTTTGAATGGGTAGAATTGAGTTGTTGAGATTGCAGATCGATAAAGCAAAGAAATTTAAAGCAACCAAAATCTCGTCACTCTATTGCTCTTCCTTATCTATTAATACTTATCGGCCGTGATTATGTTTTTATTCTACAATGCAAAATCTTACTTTAAATTTAGAATTAATATGAAAAATCTGATTTATAATATTTTTCCGACTAAAAAATATTTTGCATAAAAAATAAATGTCATTGAATGCATTTTTTTAAATTGGTGAGAACCATAGCTATTAGCGGCCTCACATTATATCGACCAAAATTCGAGATGAACTCGAAAAATTTTTTTTAATAGCCAAATGCAAATTTACAAAATGAATAAAATCGGATGGCATGATAAAATGTTGCAAAACAACCGAGGCAAGAAATTAAAGATGATAAAATAGTTTAGAAGTTTCTTTATAAAAGTATCAACCGCTTGTACAGGCTTATATAAACGCAACGCAAAATTTATTTAATTATCGGGGCAAGATGAATATAAAGCTTGAACAATAATTTTAATAATAGAAGAAAGTAAATAGAAGAGTCAGTCTGTGAGAGCAAACAAAATTTTGGTGGTCTGATAATTTAATTATGATATATGTTGATGCATACATTATATATAAAGGTTTTTCAAAATTTTGGTCCGTGTTTGTCAGAAAGCTGCTCAATAACGTTAAGTCAGAGCGGCTAAATTAATTGAATTTCAGACCACAAAAATTAATTTAACACTAAATTTATTTGCCCCAACAGACTGTTTCGCCTGCCAAGGCTCGTCAAGGGGCGGTTAAAAATTATATCAAAATAGAATCCTATAAGGATTTTAGTTAAATCCAGGCAAAACAGTCTGTTGGGGCAAATAAAACTAATGTTAAATTGAATTTTATGGTCTGAAATTTAATCTATTTATACATATATATATATATTGCAGGAGTAAATTGATCTTCCCCGCAGAGTGCTCAATAAAAAAAATCAGAGCAATTTAATACAAAATTTATTTAATCACTGTTTAAAAACCACAACAGTCTGTTTCATCCTTAGAATTGTCAGGTGGTTACTAGAAAAATAAAAAAATAATAAAAAATATAGTTATTAGTGGTAAAAAAATGCGTATGGAATAAATGATATGTAGTTAAATTAAGCAAACAATACGAATTCTATGACGTCATACAAGAAAAAACAACTCAAAATATAGTAAATGCAAGTATAGAAGTTTTGCATTCATTTGAAGGTGAGGGAAGGCGAGTTGGGTGTGTGGTGAAAGATATAAAAGGAAAGAAAATAATTTACAAAGCAATAAAAGAAGTAACAAGAAAAATCGCCTAAGATGAAAAAGTAAAGTGGGTAAAAAATGGCGTGAACGATAGTAAAAAATATAAGCAGATTTAATGACGGGCAAGAAAGTACACTTGCACAAAAATAATGACAATTTAAGCATACATGTATGCATACCATTTTTTACCCACTTTACTTTTTCATCTTATGCGATTTTTCTTGTTACTTCTTTTATTGCTTTGTAGATTATTTTCTTTCCTTTTATATTTTTCACCACACATCCAACTCGCCTTTTCTCACCTTCAAATAAACCCAAACCTCTATACTTGCATTTACTATATTTTGAGTTGTTTTTTCTTGTATGACGTCATAGAATTCGTATTGTTTGCTTAATTTAAATACATATTATTTATTCCTTAATAAGCTTAATTTGTTAAAAAACCCAGTGGATCTGTTTAACCCTATTGGATGAAGATTTTAGGACGATTCTCGTGAAACGCATCTCAATTAAAATTTTTCAATAAGAGAGACAAGAATCAGTCCAAATTTATTAAAAACTTATTTATTTTAAATTTAAAATCGATTTCGATCAAAAGATCATCATCAGTTAACGATTCTATTAAGTCTGTGAAATTTTAAGAATAAAAATTAATAGAAAATTATTGAAAATTATTGATTAATGACTAAATTTAGTAAATGTCATAGAATAAAATAAAATGTACTCACTTAACAAAACAATTCTTTTCAAATAGTAAAGTAAAAACTTACTGTCAAAATTGTAAACTGCTAGTGCCAATTAAATTAAATGAATTATACAATAGTAAACATCAAGAAAAACAGCTGAGTGCATATTAATAAAGGCGATTGTGACGTGTGAAGAGTCAAAAGTTGAAATACAAAATTTCGTAGTAATGTAAATCAAGACAGAAATAATATAGTAGTGAAATGAAGAGTGTAAGTGCAAGGTAGTGTAAGTGTAAGTAGAAAGTGTAAGTACAGTGTATTATTTAAAAATTTTTTTTTTTTTTTAATAGCAATATAAAGAAAAAATGCCTGGAGAAAATATATAAAGGAAGAAAGAGAAAAATATAAAAATATAAAAATATAAAAGAAACGTACAATAAAAAGAGAAGAGAAGCATTCAACGTTGAATAGGAAGAAGAGTAGCTTGAATATTTATAGAGGCATCTAAGAGATGAATCCAGCGGGATTCACAAATGTCTAAAGAAGAATTTGAAGGTTGTTGTAAGAAAGTAACTGTATGGCATTCTGAAATAGGTTTATTCTTATATGGAAGATCAGTGTGGTTCTTGTGGTAATGTATTGATATAATTTTATTATTTATTCCTCACGTATTTTTTTACCACTAATAACTATATTTTTAATTTTCTAGTAACCACCTGACGATTTTAAGGATGAAACAGACTGTTGTGGTTTTTAAACAGTGATTGAATAAATTTTGTATATACAGTATACTATATATATATATGATTAAAGTTCAGGCCACAAAATTTTTGATTTAACCTTAATTTAGCCCAGATGGTAGGTGCTTTCTCGCAGCCTGGGCCGTGAGTAAGTCTGTTCATTGATTTCAAAGATGACAGACCGAAACCGAACCTACCAAAACAGAAGAGTATCCACCCATTCCGATGTTCAGTGTGGGTCTGCTAATTGGAAACGTCTTTTTCAGGACGGGGCAATGCTAGGATAAAACTGCCCTTTTCAGGGCACATTGCCAACAAGTTCTGAAGACCCATTATTCTTCAGCTGAACATCGAAGGCCTCACTGCAAGCAAGATGAACGTTCTTCATCACCTCGCTATGCAGTCTGAGGCACTCGTCATCCTACTGCAGGAGACCCACTGCACTGATGCAAAGAAGTTGGTACTACCAAACTACCAACTGGCTGGGTCTTCTTTAAGCAGAAAGCATGGCCTTGCCACGTTTGTCCACGAGCTACTGAGATACACGCTTTTGCACCAATCTCCACCGACATCGGAGATCGAGTGGCTGTGTGTGGACGTTGATGGTTATGAAATAGTCAACGTCTACAAACCACCGTCAACGCGATTGCGAACCCTGGATCTCCCAGTGTTTCCTCACCCCTGTCTATACGCTGGCAATTTTAACTGTCGTCATGCTGACTGGGGTTACAACGACAACAGTCCGGACAGTGAGTGCTTGGCTGGCTGGGCAAGTATTAATTGTCTTGCCCTCCTATATAATGCCAAGGACGCTGCCAGTTTTTATTCCGGCCGCTGGAACACTGACACCAATCCAGATCTAGCTTTCGCTAGCGTAGGTCGAAACAATCGCTTACCGGATAGACGTGCCTTGACAAGTTCCCCACGTTACAACATCGACCTTTGCTTATTACACCACCAAGGTATGGCAGTGCCAAGCATGCCTGTTAAGCGATGGAACTTCCGCAAGGCCAAATGGAGTCACTACATTGCTTTGACGAATAAATTCGCAAAGACTTTGTTGCCGCCTGATTCACTTGATGTGAATGCGGCTTACCAGGACTTCTGTAACACCATTAAGAAAGCAGCCAAAAAGACTATCCCCCGTGGATATTGAAATAACTATATTCCGTGTTGGGATGCAGAGTGTCAATCCCTCTATAAAACCTTTCTGCGGTGTCCTCAGGGAGACAACTCAAGTTTAACTGCTAAAGCTCTGCTTGCCAAGTTTGACAGAAAGCGGAGGGATCGATGGTCCGAGGCAGTTCGGAGCATTGACTTCTCACACTCTAGTCGAAAAGCGTGGAGTATTTTGAACAACCTTACTGGTAGGTCACAACACTCTCCTCGTCACTGTCCCGTTTCAGTCGATGTTGTTGCATCTCAGCTGGTTAGAAATGGGAAATACGAGGCTGTTGATTGCAAGTCATCTCGACTTGTCTATCAAGAAGTGTCTGACCTTTGGTGGGCCACAACACTAGACGCAGTAAATATCTCTGACAATTTTTCACAAAGAGAATTTGCAGCTGCTCTCCAATATTTAAAACCAGGTAAAGCACCGGGACCTGATTCTATCTGCCCAGAGCTTATACTCCATGCTGGAGCTGCTTTAAAGTCCTGGTTACGTGACTTCCTTTCTTCCTGTTTGCGCCGACTCAAAATTCCCAAGATCTGGAGAAGAGCGCTTGTGGTCGCGATCCCAAAACCAGCAAAGCTCGTGGTGGACCCAAAGAGTTATCGACCGATATCTCTGCTCTGTGTCCCCTACAAGATTCTTGATAGGCTTATCTACGCCCGCGCTGAACCATTAATCGATCCACTGCTCCCTAAAGAGCAGGCTGGGTTTCGACGCGGGAAGTCAACCGTAGATTAAGTTGTTCTGCTAATCCAGAACATCGAGGATTCTTTCGAGGCTAAGAAGAAGACCGGTGCCGTATTTATCGATCTGACAGCTGCTTATGACATTGTCTGGCACCGTGGCCTTACCTGCAAGCTGCTGAGACTACTTCCGGATAAGCACATGGTTAGAATGATCATGGAGTTTGTCCGAAATCAAAGTTTCACCCTTACCGCCGCTGACAACGCCGTCTGAGGAACGCCGTTTTTCAGACGCGGGATCGATCTTGGCTCCCCTCCTATTTAACATCTATACGTACGATCTTCCTTCCATGATTTCCAGGAAGTGTGGTTATGCTGATGATTTAGCATTGTTGCACTCTTCTGGAAACTGGAAGGACTTGGAGGGGACATTAAGCCAAGACATGTCCACAATTTCACCGTATCTCAGACTTGGAGGTTGAAGCTCAGTCATACTAAAACGATGACGACAGCCTTTCACTTAAATAACCAAGAGGCCAAACGTGAGCTAAAGGTCTACAACAACGTTAGACGTTTACCGTTCTGTCCAATCCCTACTTACCTTGGGGTAAAACTGGACAGATCGCTCACGTTTCGTCATCACTTAGTGGCATTGCGCAAAAAACTATCCTCGCGCGTCACACTACTGAGGCGACTCGTGGGCTCGGGATGGGGTGCTGGTGCTAAAACACTACGCATAGCCACCTTGTCTCTAGTCTACTCAACAGCTGAGTACTGTGCGCCAGTCTGGTGTCGCAGTGCTCACACTCGCCTCATTGACAGTGTCTTGAATGACGCCTTGTGCATAGTTACTGGATGCCTGTGTCCCATTCTAACGGACCACCTGTACCTGTACTCTCAGGCATCCAGCCAGCTGAGCTTCGCCAAATGGGAGCGACACTCTCCTTGGCTCATCGTGGATCTCTGGACCCCGATCATATCTTGTATGGTTTTTTAAGTGGGTCCTCAGATACTCGCCAAGTGAGACAATTATTAAAATAACAAAATAACAATTATTAGGGTACCAATTAAAATTAAAACAATAAATTTTTTCATTGGGTATAATTTAAAATTACTGTTAGTTGAATGAGTATGTAGTGTAGATGTGGGCTATTTTAGTTGCTGATCAAGAATCTTGAATTTTAAATTATACCGTATAAAAATTTTTATTGTTTTAATTTTAATTCGTACCCCGATAATTGTCATTTTAAGCGCATCTCTTAAGCATCTTTTTACCGTATTTTCGTCGTCGTTTTTTTACCGTATTTTCTACTGCTACCTATTTATTCAAAATTTTAACGCATTTTTTAAAGCAAACTTTTTTAATTCATCCATTCTCTTTAAACAATAGAGCAAGCTTACGTAAAAAACTTTTTCTTTGAAAATAACATTAATTTATTGATCAATATTACAACCGTAGTTTTTCTCTTGTTGTTGTTTTACGTTTTCCCCCGGCATTCAAACGATTTGTTTAAACTGAATTTTTGTTCATTTGTTTTGTTTTTTCAGATTTCTAACCGCTCCCTGACGAGCCCAGGCAGGCGAAACAGTTTGTGGGGCAAATAAAATTAATGTTAAATTTTAAAAAATTTTGTGGTCGGAAATTTAATTATTTAACCGCTCTGACTCGACGTTATTAACCCGAACTAGCCCAATGACTACATTTGTAGTCATTCGTAGTCATTATTTCAAATGCATTTTCTAACTAAAAATAACTGTTTTTTTATTATTTTAGATTATGAATAGCTTTGAGATATATAAAAGTTGTAAAATATCTTTACAAACACTGTTTTAAGTTGTGCCATAGAATTGTACAGCCTATCAAAGTTTTTAGTTGTTAGTTTTTTAGTTCTACCCTTGGGTTAATATGGGTTAAGCACTCCTGATAAACACCGACCAAAAATTTTGAAAAACTTCTATTGTATATATATATTTATAAATTTATTTTGTTTTTTGTGCTTTCTTATCCGTCATTAAATTCGCTTATATTTTCCATTATCGTTCACACCATTTTTGCTCACTTTACTTTTTCATCTTACGCCATTTTTCTCGTTACCTTTTTACTGCTTTGTAGATTATTTGCTTTCCTTTTATATCTTTCATTACACACCTAATTCGCCTTCTCTCAGCTTCAATTGAATGCAAGCCTCTATATTTGCATTTACTACATTTTGAGTTGTTTTTTTTCTTGTATGACGTCATAGAAATCGTATTATTTACTTAATTTAATTACATTATATCTATTCGACATATATTTTTTTTTACCACAAATAACTATATTTTTAATTTTCTAGTAACCACCTGACGATTTTAAGGATGAAACAGACTGTGTGGTTTTTAAACAGTGATTGAATAAACTTTATATTTATTATACGCGTATATATATATATATATATATTATGACTGAAAGAAAGCGGATATATATATATATATATATATATAATAATAAAAGTGGCAAGACTGTCAGTAAAGAGCTCAATGAAAACTCAGAGCATTAAATTAAATTACAAAAGCCACAAAAGAGATTTTATTAAAACCTCAACAGTCTGTTTCGCCTTTACGGCTCATCAGGAGGTGATTCTTATTCTATTTGAATTCTATTCTTATTTTGTAGGGACATCCCTAATCTTATTAGGTTACAAACAGTTAAATTATATTACTTACTTTCACTGTCCTCTCGTTCAGGGAAAAAATCAGGATCCGCTAAAGCATTGGTTTTCAATCTGTGGGCCACAGTGGTTTTTTTAGTGGGCCATGGAGCATAAATCAAAATGAAAGCAATATGTATAATATATATGTATAATTAGGCTTGCCATCCGTCCCATTTTTTAGGCATTTTTCTGGCGTCCTGTGCAGTCAACCATATGAAGACTTTTTGTTTTTTAGAGAACACTATGATTTTGGGACAAAAATAGGGAAAATTGATAGCAATTCCAAGTGAAGACCTTTTTTTTTTTAGAGAACCCTATGATTTTGGGACAAAAATAGGAAAAATTGACAGCAATTATAAGTGAAGACCTTTTTTTTTTTTTAGAGAACACTATGATTTTGGGATGGGAATTTAATTTTGTTGACCAAAGTGGGTTCTGAAGTTAGCTTGGGTTGAAAAATAGGCCACAGTACAGAAAAAGGTTGAAAACCACTGCGCTAAAGAATCATTATCCGAATCAGAATTAGCATCACTGAGCAAACTATCAAAGGCAATATCACAAATTTGTAAATATTGCTTAGACTTTTTTGTTGCTCTTCTGTAAAAAGTAGATGTACCAATACCTGTACCAATAAATCTATTCAAACTTCTAAAAACATACACCTCAAAATAAGCAACATAAATAAATCAACTTTGTAAAAAGATATAAATTATCTGACCACAATAATTATTTAGAGAATGAATTATACTTCAAACAAGGCCATAAAGACAGCTGATAGCTCATATAATACAAATATTTGACAATTTTTTTTAAGGTAAAGTAATAAAATATACAATATCATACTACAAGTACAGCATAATTAGTAATAAAGTGGCTATTTTCAATTTAGTTCAAATATACCAACTTCTCAGGGCTTATAATATAATGCTTCTCATGCCCGAATGGACGAATTCGTCCATTAATATTAATCTATGAAAACTTTCCACATAAACAAACAAAATTAATTTACAAAGTTTTAAAACCTTCTTATATACTTTTTTTACTGACTTGATTTTTTTTAAAACCAAAACTTACCAGATGTGTCTTCCATAGCTTTGAGAAAAATGAATATTTTTGACCGATTACGCACACCTGCAAATGCTACTTTAAATCTGCAACAAAAACCTAGAACGGCGGGAAAAGAAACAAAGAACTAGTTTTTCTTAGAAGCGGAAAAAATCAATAGAAAAAAGGAGTCAATACAAAAAAAACATTCCGAAAAATTATTTTAATTGGATTTTTTAATTAATTAGGCAATTGACCAAATTTTTATTTGTTGTCGTTGTTTGGAAGAGCATCCACCCCGGATCAGTCACAAACAGGACTGGGGCCGAAGGTTAATTCTTTTTCTACCCCAAACTGCTGTACGGACGGATCAGATGCTCACAGCGGTCATGCAGAGCCAGCATCAGGTTTTGTCGTTTAAAACCGTTTGACCTCGTGCTCCATGTGGTGCCCGATATATGGAGCACGCTATTGGGTAAAAAAGCTCTTTAAACAAGCTCAATTCAAGAAACCTGGTACTAGTCATAGAATCACGGATCCTGGATGTACTCTCACAGTACCCGGTGTACCGTCTGTAATTCGTCTATTGAGGTGCACAGATGCCTAATAGGGCAAGGTATTTTTGTTAAAAGAAGCTCTTAAACCAGCATTTCTTAACCTGGTTAAATTTACCCCGGGCGTAAATTTTTAATGATTTAATTTACTCGTTTCAAAAACAATCCCAAAAAATCTTTATGAGAAATTGCCTGTAGTAATTAAAGTCGTTAATTATGTGTAAAGTTCTGCGCTCAACACTTAACTTTACAGCAAACTTTCGAAAGATATGGGCGTCGATCATACTGCATATTTGCCTCACACTCAAGTTTGTTGGTTCTCAAAAAGAAATATACTTCCACATGTTTTCGAGCTCAGAAAAGAAGTCAAGTTGTTTGTAATTGCAAAAAAAGATATATTGTTTTTATTTAGTGAACCCTGGTTCTCTACGCACTTTTTTATTAATCTTGCCGTGTTCAAAGTATTAAATCAATTAAATAAGAAGCTGCTAGATTCAGGAAGTAACATGATCGTGAACACTGTTGCAATCAACGCGTTTGTGAGCCAACGAGCAAAGTATGAAAATTTTGCATTGTTTTATTGTTTGAATGAGATAGCTTGAGATCACTTTGAACAAATTGTGAAGGAGGGCATCATTAGCCAACTCCAAAAATTCAAAATTAGTTTGAACAGAATAAGTTAATATTTTCAGCAGATAAACACTTCTAGCATTTTAATGAAAACTGAAAGAAATCCCTTTGCATTTCATGTGGAGGATGTTCCTGAATCAATCCTCGCAAATTTTAAAGAATTAAAAACAATTTTTTGCAAAGATGAGTTTCACTCTTGCAACTTAGAATAATTTTAGTTTAAAATGCAACGTTGTTATCTACAACTTGGTATTTTGCTCTGAATATTCTGGCTTTGTTTTCTTCAACCTACGTGTGGGAGTACGGCTTTTCTGTTTTGCTTACCATCAAGTCGAAGGGCTCGTTTCCACTATGAGCGTGGAAGAGCGCATTTTTTGCTTGCTTTATTAATTTTTTACTTTTTTCCGAGCTTAAAATAAAAAAGCGTTGAGCAAAGCAAAAAAATCAATAAAAAAATCAAAAATACTTTATTTCACGCTCGTAGTTGAAACGAGTTTTAAAATCCAAGACTGACTTGACGTTGAATCTGAAATTCGTTTCGCAGTATTTACAGCTTCACCAAACATTGAACAGCTCGTTGCTGAAAAACTGAGACAGCCATCACATTGAATATAAATTACGAAAAAAGCAAAAATTGGCGAACAAGTTTTTATTTACACAAACGATGTCAGGCGGCTACGTAATAAGTTACGACAAGCGCCTGTTTCGTCTTTATGGCACTCATCAGGCAACTATCGCAGCGCACAGACAAAAACAGTCAAACAGGGTGGGTACAAAACATAGCGAACTGATTAGTAACCACTGATTAACAGGAGTCAAACACAAGCAAAAACATTTCTTGGCTGTCTGGAGCAAAACGAAAATGTTCAAGCTTATATACATTGTTTAATTGGGAATTTATAAACGATCTGAAAAAAAGAGCGTCTTGATACATGTGGTGAAATTCCACACAACTTCGAAAATTGCTTTTCACATTGAGTATACTTAAAATAATTTTTTAATTGAGGGTAAATATGATATTCATATTTATTTAAGGGGTAAAATATGCTAAAAACATTAAGAACCCCGCCTTAAACCATAAGTGGCAAACAACTGACCTGCAAGTTACAGCAACTTTACTTTGAAAATTATTGACCTCTGCCGGTATCTATGTCGTTCCGTAGTTTCTGGCAATTTAATGGATTCGTTTCTCCTTTTTTTAAAAAGATTTAACAGGTTATTTATAACTTGTTTTTATTTTGATCAACATGTAAAGAACCTTTTTTTTGATCTTTGCCGGACATTTCAGTTAAAAAAGCGTTTAAGATCAAGCAAAGACCAAAAAAAGATCTTCACTTGTCAGAAAGAAAAAACATTTTGTTTTAGCCATTTTCTGTACTAGTATTCTTGATTAAACTGTCATTTTTTGACCCGCCTTATGAAACAAGTTTGTTATTCTTGCCTTAGATATAATACCACTTGATGTAAAAATACTTTTTTCCGTCTCGAAGCATCAGCTGATAATTTGATGAGCAAACAATGAAGCAAAGTGAAAAATAGTAAAAAATCAACTGAACCTTTGAAAGCATTGAAAACAAATCAAAAAAAAAAAAAAAAGGAAACTCAGTTGCATATAAATGCATTCGCTTTTAGCGTCTTTTAGATTTGCTTTCTTTTGTCGGAGGCTTGGGTTCTTGCAATTTATTATTTTATAAATCAACTTTTAATTTAATGCAAGGGAAGCAAATAGCTGATGAATTAGACCAAATTTTAATTTTACCTTGAAATAAGATAAAAAAAAAAAAATTAGAAAAAGTCAAATCAAACAATCTTTTTGATCTTCTAGATAAAAACCAATCAGACGTGAGACTTTGTTTTTTAACTCTCAATTTGCTTTTTTCAAAAAAAGTCCATTCGGTGCATTTTGATTCATTTAGCCAAGATAATTTACAAAAGTATATGAAGCAGGTATTTTTCTAAAGTTAAATGTTACAAGTATTTCAAATATTTTTCAAAAAAACATTTTGAAGTAAGTGTATAGTTGAGTCGCCAGTTTAAACATTAATTATTCAGTTATTTACAGTTTTTGTTATTTCAAAACGTCAAACAAATTTTGCCTATGACTTGACCAGAAACGGTTATTGTAGATCAACCGCCGCAAACTTAGATCTTCTTGTTATACTTTAGTCAAAATGCTTCGGGTTCGCGGCCCCTGCAGGTCAGTCTTCAAATTCTTATAAAATTTTCTGGGCGCAGTCGGTTGAAAATTGTCTCAAAATGCATAAACGGTTTTTAAAATCACTTTTTGTCTTTACTTAAGTTTAATCGTAAATAAGGGTTGTTTGGACGGAGAACATGACCTTCTACAGTTCTAACTTTATTTCTCTATTATCTGAACTGTATTGAAGGCTCATGCTTCTTCTGATCAAAAAGATATGTAATAATTGAAGTACTTCCACAGGCGACATATAATGCTGTTGGGGGTCACAAGTGGCCCGAGGGCCCAAGTTTCGACCACCCAGATTAAAGCCACACTGCTAAGCTGACAAATGAAAGTGAGAAATAGAAAATAATGAATTAGCTCAGTTTTTTTTGCGTGAAATCGTGACGCGACATTTTATCACATGACAATACCTATATTGAATATGGCATCACAGCTTGTCACAGTTATTCTTTAAAGTTAATTTATAACAAATAAATGTTTTCATCATAAAAATTTGCACAGTCAAATCAACTGTTATTCAATATACAATCCTAGTAGCCTTCAAATTGTTTCTAAAGCTTTTTTGGGGTTGTTTTTGGCTTAATTCAAGAAAATTACGTAAAAAGCAAAAAAGCAAAGATTGGAATATTCCGACTTGGATATGAAGCAGTGATGGAAGAAAACTTAATATCTTAATGAATTGTTGTGCTATTTGGAGTAAATTCTAAATCAAAAAAAAATTTTTTTAATAGAAAATAATATCAATATGTTGTACGCACTGTTAGTTACTGGTAAAAATGCATTTTAACCGCTTAAAGCTAAAAAGTAGAGATTTTTAAACCATGCAAGCCCAAACTGGTTTATTCTTTATGAGGAAAAAAATCTTTGTGAAAAAACTGCAGCCGATTTGTTGATGAAAGGAATAATTAACATTGCAACAGTGTTGAAAACTTTCTACACTCAAACTTCATAATCATTCAAAAATTTGCTATTACGTGACCTCTTTCTAGAACTAAAAAATAAACTATGGGTTTTTGAAATTTCTGCACGTCAGCTCGAACTTATTGGTTTCCCGATTGCAGACTTGGACAACTAGATAATTCTAGTTGTCTAATTAGACTAATTAGAGCGAAATGCGGGTAATCTAATTCTAATCTAATTTGTGAAATGTTTCTATGCTCTAATTCTAATTCTAATCTAATTTGAAAAAAACTGTGTAGCTATAATTTTAATTCTAATCTAATTTCGAAATACTAAAAATTTTCTAGTTGTCCAACTCTGCCTGATTGAGTATACAAACTTATTAATTAAAGCAAAAAACTTGTTTCTTTGGTCTTCTCTTCCATGCAACTATGTTTTTTTTACTTTAGATGTGAAGAAAAGCGAGGGAAGGCTAAAGGAAAAGGTCTTCTTTTGACAATTATACATTTTTTTAAAATGTTTTGGCATTTGTGACATTATTGCTCCAGTAAATCTCAAGTTTTATTTATCGAACCCCCAGCAATTTATCGCCCCCCATTGACCGCTTGCAATTCATCGACCCCTTGAGTGTTTCAATCGACCACTTTAAAAACCATTAAATTAAACTAAGCTATGCATTTATCAATATTCATATTGTTATTAAATTTCCAATAGTAGTTTTCCCAGAATTAATAAAAAAAACCCACAATTAAATGACAATAAAATTTCCATCTTTTGTTATTCTTAAAATTATTATTTAAATCATATAATTAATTTTTTGAAATAATCTATATCATTAACTAAAGTCCTAGATAAAAATTGACCAAAAAGCTGTAACAAAGATTTCTTTTATGTAAATAATTATATGGCTTTTTGACATTCATCAATCATCCTGTTTATTTAACCATCAATTTGTAAGTGTTTTTCTAGCTACAAATTCACTTGGTGGAATTCAATTTATTTTGTCGTCTGTTTCCAAAAAAAAAAATCTTCTTGCTTCAGGCAAAAATTTGGCTTTTTCTTGTTTTATCTAAAGCAATTTTTTGTTTTTAATGAACTTAATTTGAAGCTACTATTGATGTTTTACAGTAAACTTCAAAATTACAAAACGTAGAGACAATTTTTGTAGTTCTTTCTTATTTTCAAAAATAAAATAATAAAGAAGTTTCACCAATGAGCAAAATTATTTAACTTAACCTGTTGTGGTTGGTCTGATTATTTGATGTTGGTTAGTGTTAATAGCAGAATTCAAACGCTCGATTTTTTTTTTTTTTTTTTTGCTATTTTACGCAATAGAATAAATTAGCATAAAACTTTTTTTATATCAAAATAGAGCAGAAACGAAAAAAACTAGAATTGCAAAAATAAATATTTTGAAAAAAGTTGTTATCTCGAAAGAAATTGCAAAAAAATATCAACGAGTGGAAATGCCGCAGTTAGGCGTGCTACTGTATATAGTTGAAAGTTTTGCAAATCCTTTTTCAAATCTTTTAAAAATTCTTGTATCCGTATATTTTGTTTGGTTTATAACATTACTTGGTTTATTTCGTCATTTATGTTTGTTTGAAACATTGTCCCATTCTATGTCTCAAATTTACCAAAAGTTTTGTTTTTATCTCAAAGGTTGCAAATTATCAATGGAAAGTTTAAGCTTTTTTGGTTGAGTCTAGCATAACTTAATTCTAAAATTTTATTAATCACGTTTTTCGCATTGTTTCATCACCATCATCATAATTATGATTTCTATTTATTCTCTTAATTAGCAGGACAAGTTTAGATGAGTTATACCTTGAGCAACAATCAAACAATTATGTCAGTCTAGTTAAGGAGATATCGAGATATTCTTTCTTATTGAAAATCTTTTACTTATTTTTTTTATTTTTTATAGCGATATACTTGTAGGTAAAAAGTCTCTTCCTAAGATCATAAAGCAGAAAATATCACTAAAGTATCTTTTCCAAGAACAGAACAATAAGACGCTGATAACTGTCGAATTAAGGATCTTATTTTATTTGGTAGATTTTGATGCATATGTTTTATTAAAATTTATAACTGCTCATTAAAACGTATGATTGTATATTGGAAACTTCCCGATTTATTCTATCTCTGTTTTTATCCTCCTGAGTCGCAGGAAAGCGATGGAGGCGCTACTACGTAGGGTAAGCAATTACCCCGACCTGCTTCCGGAGATGTCAAGATATTGCTGCCCGCTTGTAATTTAATAAAAATATGACTGATGTTTAGAACTGCTTTCCAAAATCACCAAGCAGGGAAAAGTGCCGTAAAGTGTCTTTCCCAAGGACACAACAGAATTGCGCGAGTAGGTTTTGAACCGAGACTATGTCGATAACAAACCCGGCGCTCTGACCACTTGACCACGCTGCCCACAACTTTTGGCAACATGAGCGGTATTAAAAAATGTTTAAAAATAAACTTTTATTGACCTAAAAATTAAAATAAAAATTAAGCCATAAATCTTTGTTTTTGTTATCAAGTTGATATGATTTTATAAAAATTGTTTGAAGTTTAAAATTTTGGTGTTTTTTAAATTGCAAAAAACTGTTTAAAAATAGACAAAGTTCTTATACCTCAAGTTTTGCTTTTTTTAAATTAAATAGTTAAAATGAAATTCTATTCAATAATCTTGTATCTCTGGGTTTTGACGTTTCATCCTATCAAAGCTCTCCCCAATGGGACCGGCCCTGCTTCCTGTCAAACAATGTATCCCAGCGGTTTTCCCGGATTCGGCCATTACAACGCGATATTTCGCGACTTCGGCTTCAGAATTACAGCAGTACCAGCAAGCTTCGCGCCAGGAAGTGACGTCACGGGTAAAACTTGATAAACTTGTTTTTTTTATTCTAAAAATTGTTTTTAATCAGCTTTAGCGGGACAGATTAATTTTTATTTTCTTTTAAGTTGACCTGCATCAATTTCAATTTCATCACCACAAGCCTGGTTCATTAGTGAGTTTTCAGAAGTGGATTATTGTCGGATTTACAAACTCATTGCATAAACCTGAAAACAAACCTAAGTTTGGCTGCGGTTTGTTCGAAAAAGATTAGTAATGGAATGTACTTGCTCAGCCACTTTGCTTGGCAGCAAGCTCGTCAAGTCAGCAGATCAATGGCGGGTTCATGTTCGAGAAACTTCTTCCTGCGGCAGGGCTGGGCAGGATTTTTCTGTTACGGACCAATTTTTTAAGATTTTAACAGACAAGCCAGATGCGCAAATACAATGCATTTAATTCTGATAGATTTTTTAATTTCTAGTTGAAAACAATACTATTAAATAACGTTATAATTAAGATAAATAACTCGGCGGGCCGCATTTATCAGTGAAAAGGGCCGGATCTTCCCGAGGGCCCTAGTGTGTCCATGCCAGTTCTAAGAATTCGCAAAACAAATAATGAAATTACTTTTTGCCAGTTCTTTATAAAGCATTTTTAATTACCAAATTTAGCCTAAGCTTGCATAAACCAAAATTAAGAAAAGTTTAATTTGATTTAATTACATATGACTTAGGAAAAACATAAAAAATCCAAAACCAAAAAAAAAGAAGTACAATTAAAACTATTGATAAAGTTCAGTAGCTTATCTTGTTTTTTTTATAAGAAGCGCTAAACGAAATGATATTTACATTTTTATACAGGTTCAATTAATGCTGTTTAAATATAAACTTTAAAACATAAATTTAACTTTTACGCCAGCCTTTCTGCCATACTGAGTAAAAAAAATTTTTATTAAAATTTGAACATAAGAAGCTATTTCTCTTGTTTTACTTGTAGCTTTGCCAGAAATCTTTTTTCGCAATTTGGTGCCTAAATCACAATTGAGTGACTGCAATACCAATAATGATCCCTTTCCTTTGCCCCTTTTGGTTTAGAGAAAAACGTTTCAGCTCATTTTTTTAATGCTTCGTTTATAACTGTTAACTTCAATATCAAATTCAAAAATTTCAAATTCAATATCAAATTCAAATTGTAAAAGAAATAAAAGCAACTCATTTATATGTAGTAGATGTATATATGTATGTATATTTTGATGTATACCACTGTATATATACGGTATATACAGTAAACCTCGGTTGATCAGGATTTGATTTGACAGACGAAATCATGTATTAGGCAAAGATCCAGATAATTCGAAGCTTTTTATTAATTACAGTATATAGGAAATCATATGTACTTTCAGTTTTATCTGAGTTAAGCGAATTTCCGTATCAACCAAATCCGGATTGACCGAGGTCTACTGTATGTATTTTAATTTGACAGTTAATTAGTCGTTCAACTATTCAAATCACATAGTTTCAAATAAAGGTAAAAGTAACTCAAAGAAAGGTGAAGTAAAATAATTAAAAATTCAGGTATTCCAAAGTATTTCAAAACCAACTGCCACATGCGGAAGATGCTTGATTTCATTGAAATTCGTTTTGGTCATTCTAACGAATTGTTTTTAGTAATGCTGACCGGCGAACAAGATTACCGAGGAATTCTTTTCCAAGTCCGAGACGGGGAGGACTTGGCCACATCCAAAGCGGTTGGGTCCTGGCGCAAATCAGTCATTCCAAATTTGTTTAAACTCAGGGATTGCTCGAATGTTGACTTCGAGCCAAACAGCGTAATAAGCCACGCCTCGGCGGTGGACAAGCCCCCCTTCCACAATTTTCTATGGACAGCTCCTGATTGCGTGGCCGGACAAAAATTTTTTATCAAGTAAAGAATTTCTTGATTTTGTTTAGAAGTGTTTTAACGGGTTCTTATTCAAAATGTAAATGTTCAAAATGTCAAGTGTTCAAAATGTCAAATGTTCAAAATGTCAAATGTCCAGAATACCGAATTTTTTATAAAAGGACAAAAAAAATAAAAAACAATAAAACACTAATAATCGACCAATTCAAATACATAATCTTTTCAATGTTGGACACTCGCTTCCATCTCATTTAAAAAATTCTTTAGCGATTCTCCTAGTTGTTTGTATCTTTTGTTTCTGTAGAATGATTCACCTGAAAGCAAACGAAGATGCTTAGGATATACTGCTTCAGCTTTCAGGCGCAGTTTTTTATCACATTTCCCGGCGTTTTATTTAACGTTCCAAAAGTTGAACGAAAAATTTTATGCCAACTCTTAACGAATGTGCGCATTTGCTTGGGCATGGTGACGTCACAGAGTTTTTTTGGCAAATAAATTAAAGCCACTTGAGTGACGTCAGACAATATTTAACACAGCTTAAAAAATTCGATATTTTAAAGCAGCGTGGTCCAACTACGGGCCTGCGAGCCGCATGCGGCCCGCGGATGGAATTTATGCGGTCCGCGGAACAATTTTGCACAAGTCTTGTCGATTACAAGCAGCGACAACCTTGTATAACAAGGCATGGCAAGCTGATAGAAGAGAGTCTAGGTTGAGACCGATTCCAAGTGAACACTTTTTTTTTTGGAGAACGCTATGATTTTGGGACGAAAATAGGTGTTTTTAGCCGGCTGAGGCCCGCAAACTCGAATAATTTTGAAAAGTGGCCCACAAGAGTGCAGAAGTTGGACCACCCTGTTTTAAAGTTTAAAACGTTATAAAGTAACTTTTTCAAGAATGATGCCTTGATGCTATTTATAGCGGACAGTTTCCATTCTTTTTGCCCAATAACCAATTTAAAAAATATTATTTGCAAAAGGAAGCTATCAGTAGTTTCACTTGCAGAAAGTTTCTTAAAATCAGAATTTTGTTTGATTTCTTTGATTTATTGTTATTTAATTCCAAAAAATTCAATTTACCATTTAATTAAAAAAGGAAATTGTCTGTAACTGAAAGGACTACAAGCAACACCACTTGCTTTGTTTGCTTTTAAAAAAGTATTAATTATCAGAAAATTTTCTTGTTTCAGTATGTTGATATAAAATAAAAGATTTTTTGAATTAAATGATACAGTAGACCTCGGTTAATCTGGATTCGGTTAATGCGGAATTTCGCTTAACTCGAATAAAACTGAAAATACAAATGATTCCTATATACTATAATTCTTAATAAAAAAGCTTCGGATTATCCGGATCTTTGCCTAATTCGGATAAGTTGGTCTGTTAAATCAAATCCATATTAACCGAGATCGACCGCACTTGCAAATCGAAATAGTCAATTATTCTTAACTAGAAGTACAATTACTGTAAAAAGAGAATTAAGGATAAAATTTAATTCTATTTTTTTCGATAAACGGTAAAAGAAAGGAGGGGCTAGAATAAAGCCGTGGGCTGATTGGTTTAAGAACCCAGTTCATTTAGTTTAAGGTTTCAGAGTCCCACAGATTGATCTAAAACTAGTTGCAGCATTTGCTGCACATTCTATCGAAAAAAATGAATTTTTTTTCTTTTTCGATCGCTTCAACCCTTTTAACAGGCAGTGATAAACATATTTCCGTCTAATAAAGTTGATTATTTGAAGTTTCCACCATGAAATTTTGAGTTTCCATCTTATTTGGTTTTCCATCTTAAAAATTGATTATTCTGCTTTCCAAAACAAGCATTTTTATTGGCAACCTATTTACAGCTGCTCGTTAAAAGAAAGTTTAGCAAACGGAAACATGGCTACCACTGCCTGTTAAATTTGATCAGAAAAATTTTGCAAGTATAAAAAAACTGTTTTTTATTATTTCAATACGAGAGAGATTGTCTGATCAAAAAGTTGATTTAAAAATTCGTACATCAATATCTTTCTTTATATATTAAATTACAAAAGCCACAAAAGATATTTTATTAAAACCTCAACAGTCTGTTTCGCCTTTTCGGCTCATCAGGAGGTGATTCTTATTCAAATAGATTCTTATTCTTATTCTTATTATTCTTATTCTTATTCTATTCTTATTCAAATAGATTCTATTTATTTTTCATTGAGCTCTTTACTGACAGTCTTGCCACTTTTATTATTATCTTTCTTTATATATATATATATAGGTTAGCCTGAATATATATTATATATATATATATATATATATACATATAATCAAAAGTGATTGGACAAAGCCCGGTTACCGCCATAGCTGTCAGAACAAACGAGATGCGAAAGCCATGTCTATTGTAAATCAAGTACGATAAAGCGTTTAAGTCACGACAAGGCCCTGTTTCGCTCTTATGGAGCTCATCAGGTAACTGACACGACAATAAAGTACAAGTGCAGTATTTACATACGTGGGACGCAAAAAGGTAAGTTACATACACAATAATACATTAGTAAAACGGGATAGAGAACCAGATACAATCATGCAGCAATGGCTCAAGATATAGAAGTGAACACGTTGCAATTATTGGTGTCTATAGATACGAACATAAATGCAGCACTGAATTCCTCAGCAAACTCATAGAAATGTTCAGTACAGCAGTAATATTTATACATTATAAACTGAAAATCTATGGAAAAGCAAATTGAATCGTCATGTGTACGTATTAACCGAACAGCGTGGCAGGCCTGGCTTCAGCTGTTTTGCATAAGCTCATCAGCAATCGAAATAGAAAGTGCTCTAGCCGTGCGAGCTATGTATTAGCAAAAGTGATTGGACAAAGCCCGGTTACCGCCATAGCTGTCTGACAGTGTTTGTATAATTATTTCAATTAGGCCTACTGAAAACTATATTAAAGAATTCAAAAAAAATAAGATTTGTGATGATGCGGTTTTAGTTAAAATATGGCATAAAGACTTTTTTGTAATTTTCATAGCCTAAATTGTCATGACTGGTAGAAAATGCCATTAGTTGGTCTTTATCAAATTTCTAGAATTGCTAAACTTTATATTGGACCTGGTTCTCAAAAGGTCGACGACTTGAGTCAATGCTTAATAAATCTGTCCTGAAAAAATCTATTCAACCAAACTCAGCATTTAGCAGAGTGAACAAGAGTAAAGCGAAAAACTCTTTGGAAAAACTTTACGCTTCAGGTCGTTCATTTCCCAAGTTTTTGAAGTCTGATGTTGTGAAAATAAGTTTTGGAAAAAAAAAGAAAAATAAAACTTTTTTTGCTCTTCTAAACTAGGCTGGAAATTTTTTTACATTTCGTGATTTTTTAATAAGCGATTCACAAAGGGACATAAAAAATTCCGATTTTTTACAATTTTAATAATTTTTTTGCAAATCAAAGAAAGACTTCTGTGTTGCCTATCAAAAAGTTCTGAGAATTTTGCTTGTGTATCAAATTCCTTTGATTAAATGTAGAGAATGTAAACATAAATTATTTAGGGTTACGATCGTAAAGAATCTTACGGCTGTTCAAGACTTTATTTCCGTGCCTATAACTTGTTCAAGATCGGAATCTTCATTGAATTCTGCCCCCAGTTCGACGGATAATTGCGTGAATTCAGCCCTCACAAAGATCCAACCAGGTCTAGAAATATATTAATGTATCTTTTTTTATTTAATTTGGGAATAGGCTGTATAAATACTTAGTATTTTTGTATATATAGTATCAACAATCTATTCAGTTTGTATAAATGTGCTCTATAACAAATTAAGAATTTTGACTACCATATAAGAAACACAATAAAGCTTTTTAGAGTTTTTGTATTCAGGCTAACCTCAGCAATGCACTATACATTTAGACCTACAATTTAGCTGAAAGACCACAAAAATAAGTTAAAGGTTAATCATTTAATTTTTATCAGTAAACCTACTACTTTATCTACATCTACTTTATGAGCAACTTTTTGTAGTTTGTCAGCTAAATTGTAACAGCTCTGATTTTTTTTCATTAAGTTTTGAATGATTACCCGCGAAAAACTTGTAAGATTACAGACCTACATAAATGCAAATTTAAAAGCGAATTAGCCAAATAAACTTATCATACCAAGTGCTGCTATCATAATGACACATTTTTAGTTTCGTACTTTTCAAAAGTTTTTTCAGCTTTTAATCGAAGATACATTTCAGATTATAATAACACCTTTGAAGGGCCAAACTTTTTCAAAGGTTGGAAATTAAATATTACTGGAGGATATACGTGGCAATATAATAGAGGACCTACAATTTCTAAAGGCACAGGACCAAGCGGTGCTTATAAAGGTAACTGCATAACTTTTAAAGTCTTTCACTGTATTTCTGAACGCTTTTTTGTCTCAACGTTTTACTGCACTATGCTACTTCTACAATACATCATCAGCAACATAGGCATATGCATGGAGGTTAGAGATCAAGACCTCAACTCTATAAAAAAGTACGCAAACTACTCAAAAGAAAATTAGGGTAAAAAAAAAGTAAATTTCAAAAAAACGTTCACTTTATTTTAACTAAATCTTGTTTACGGCTCACAAACCCCATGATAAATTTCTGCATAAACCACTAATCACGTGAGAAATTCACGTGTAATGCGTTCATTTTGCTCCTTTTAAACATTACAAAAGTTGTATCTATTTGCCACTTTATTAACTATATTAATTAAATTGAACTAATTAATCGAACTAATTAAATCAGTATTGAATTATATTAATTAAATCATCGTTTTTTTGACTAGTTGCATTTTCTGAGCAAATAAATCCCAGCCAAAACTTGTTTTTCACACAGCTAGTAATTTTGCTTTAATTACAACAAAGGTTTAATAATTTCCTGGAATAGAATAGACCATACATTTTCAATTAACTTATGTAAAAACACAATATTTTCTCGAAAAAAGAAAACTGGCCAATAATTCTCAGTTTTAGACTTCTCGAAATTCAATATTAACCCATAATTTAGGCTACTTTTCAAAAAGTAATGTTTTCTGAATGACTGATTAAAGTTTTTTAATTAGCAACATTTATTATTTTGATAAAAAGTGATAAAAAAATTTTCATATGGGGGTATTTTACGATGGCCGTATTAAACTAATTGCTTCACTCCGTACAAGTCGGAGTCACCAGGTCAGGAAGGTAACCCCATGTAAGAAGTCGTCGTAAAATGCCCTTTTCAAAAATTCAATCGAATAGAATGAGAACCAAACTTAACTCTTTCTGCTTATTAATCAGACCATAATCACACTGATCTAGCCCGGCAACATAATTAATTTGAAGAACTGAAGCATAAACTTTTTATTGCGAGCAAAAGATTTAAATCAGGAATGAGCTGAGCTGCCTACGATCCTTTTCGGGTTTTGGCGCGGTTTCGTATTTTTTTCCACTTTTTTTCCGAATAAACTTTTGTTTATTTTAGTTTTTACTCAACTTTTTTTCAGTCAAAAAGTTGTTTTTTAGCTGCAAGATGAAGTGAAGGTTATTTTTTCAGTGTTTAGTTGAATTTGCAAGGCTAAGTAAAGTCATAAACAATGATGGCTTTAGTATGGTCGGAATGGAGTGGCTGCACCAGGTCCTCTATAAAAAAAATTCAAAAAGTGGCCCCCTAAGCAAGATATTGCTTTATTTCTTTATAGTAGCACCATGGCGGTGGCACCCTTAAAGCAATGACCGTTTTTTTTTAGAGATCACTTTGTTTCGAAACAACAAAAAATGACCCCTCCTATTTTTTTTGCATCGGGCACCCTTTTTGTAAGGCTATCACTGATTATAAAGCCATATGTACCCTCAGCCTTATACATCATGGGTTACAACATGGCCCATCCATGGTCTAAATAGAGAATAAAAAACAATATTCCGCAACAAAAAGATAATTAATCTTTGTTGCACCTTTCATTTATCGCAACAGAAAACACTTGCGGTGGCTTGCTCAGTAGTTTCTCCGGTCAAAAAATCCTTCATGGATTTGGCTAAAGGGCTCACAATAGATTTTGCCTTTCTTCATTAAAATGACGTTTAAATTATAATCTTAAATTGAAAATTGATAAAAGAAGTACGTTTACACTTGGCTTTCGAAAACACAAACCGGTTATGGGTCTTTAATTTCAAATGCGAACATTATTTTTTTCTCTGCAATGTTACGATCGTGACAGGTTTTGCAAAAGTTGTTTCATGCATTGGTTTGCCCTGTAACAAAAAGACTGCGCACCCGACAAAACACTTCTAATCGAGTCAGCTTATGTCTAAAGTGATAAAACGTTGTCGCACAGATTTACGTTATCTGTACACCGAAGCTAGCCACCCGTCGGTAAAAGGAGAAGTTGCAATATTGGAAACCAGGAAAGATTTAAGGGGATGCTTCTGCTTAAAAATGGCCTACAGCTTCAATGTGCGCGGCAAAGGACACAGTCTGGTGATTAAGATTGGGGATGAAGTCAAACTTCGGGTTTCAAAACCATCCCTAAATTGGGTGCCGATATCGTATCAAGTTGATACCCCAAAATTCATAAAGGTAAGTTAAAATATTGAAGGCAATAGAAATCATTTATAAAAGTAGTCTTTTAACACAAAGATTATATTTTAACGCAAAGATTATTCTTTTAACACAAGGATTATATTTTCTTTATTTATCTTAACCGCTTTATCATTAATCATCTTTATCTTTAACTGGTAGTCATAACTTGAAAACAAGGACGTTATTATGAAAAGCAGCGTAGTCGCATTTTAAGAAGTAATTTAATCACACCGTAAATTAAACTGACTTTGCTATTTTTAGTACAGTCGTTTAATTGTTATCTTTTGAAAAAAATCACTTTGTCTCACTTAAGAAATACTGTACTTAAAAATCACAAGAATAACTCTTTTATTGCGTTCGGCATAATTTTGTCTTGTTGGAAATTTGCAGAGGTAAGTTTGACAACCATTGGGTACAATTATATATTCAATTTGTTGTTGAAAAATTGTTGCGATCAAAAGGCTGCTCTTTGTTTTGTCCGCAGATTAATATTTTAACCAAGGGAGTGTAAATCGACACAAGGTAATTAAACAAAAAAAATCAACATAATCACAACAAAAAAATTAAAGAAAGTTCTTAATTTTTTTCTCAGATTTATTTATGCATAACTGAGGGTTTAAAATGATTTTAGTGCTTGCTTAGTGTGATGATATTTGCACTTCATATTTGTTTGAGTTTAATTAACTAAAAAGTTACGTTTAAAGAAACACTCGTTTAGTAGTCTACCTTAATTTTCGGTATTTTCAAAAAGAAGTGATTTGGCATTTAAAACAGAAACTTGATTTTTGTGACTTAAATATTTGCTGATAATACTTAAAAAATGCCACAGGCAGAACGCGAAAAATTATTGCATCCAATATTAATAATTTTAAAGTATTACAGATAAAACAAAATTATTGCTTTAAGGTAGGCACACCATATTTCCGAAGGGGCAAACCAGGCCGCTCGGTAACAGAAAAAAAAGTTACTTCGTTGCTAAAAAGTAGTGTTCTCTAAAAAAAAAGCTCTTGACTTTGAATCAGTGTCCGATTTCTTAATTTTGGTCCTTAAAAAGTAGTAATCTCTAAAAAAAAGTCTTCACTTCAAATCAGTCTCCGATTGTATGGTTTTCGTCCCTAAAAAGTAGTGTTCTCTAAAAAAAGTCTTTACTTTTAAAAAAAAGAGTTTCAAACGCGCTATTTTGAAGTTTTGTACCAGTAAAAAACTTTTAAGTTAAAATGTTCTGTTTTTAACATTTTTACCAGGCTTAAACTCTGAGGGCCGCGCAGTCGTGACACAATTCGTAGAATTCTGTTTTCCTCCTCGTTTCATAAGTTTTGAAGCAAAGTATAGTCCTGACTTTTTACAAAATTCCGGCGGCTTCTCTTCTTTCTTGGAAACTTTCTATGTTATCGTACACTCTTATTTAAAAACTTTGAAAAAGATCACCCTCTTGTTTCCACCCTTTTTTTAAGGTGTTTACATATTTTCACTCTATGAAGTGTTGTTATTTATTTACTGATTTCTGTGGGTTTGGTGGAAACTAATGGTGTCGAAAATAAAAATATACGTTTTATTTTTATAAACATATAAATATATTATTGTTATATATACATCTTTTAGGGTAGAAATAACTACCTTTTAGGAAAGAGTGACAACCACCAGAGGGTGATTCTTTGCACATTTTTTAAATCACTGGGCTCGGGCACGCATACCTCCTATTAATCCATTAAACGCGCTACTCTTTTTAAGGGTTTATGTATCCATTTTGTAGTGTTTTAGTCTCGCCATTCCAGTATAAATAATTGATAAAAAAACTTCAATTTTTTTGGTATATAATTATATAGAATTATATTCATACGAGAATTATATCTAACACGTATATAGTTACTTAGAGTACACAGAGTTATGTAGTTATATAGAATTAAATAAAATTTGTTATATAGTTTGTTATACAGAAACTTTCAGTTTTCTATTTTCAAGCCTCTGGTTGCAATTAAAACTGATTAATTTGTTTGGTTTTTTTAAACATTTTACGTCAAATATTTTGTTTTTGAATCATAAAACGAAGTTGAAAGCAAACATCTTTGAAGATTACTGTATTTTCAGCACTGCGAATCACTCCGAGCATGTTTTTTTGCTTACAAAACGATTACCGTAAAAATTAAAAACAATTTTACTTTAAAAATAATTTAAATAACTTCACCACCAAACAAAGATCTTCAAGCTTTTGTCCGGTTATCATCAGGTGCAAATATTAAAAGAAGATAAAAAAAAGACTGTGAAATGACTGTGCACTCTGTGCATTGACAACTTATTCAAATCTAGCCTTAGAAATTGTAACTTTTTAATACTAATTGCTTTTAAAGGTTCAAATCATAGCCACCCGGGGATCTACTTATCAAGGAGACATAGCGATTGATGAAATTCGGTTCATACCAGGAAGATGTTGAGTATTTGTTCTTGGTTGTGCACGAAGAATCCAGACACTTTTTTTGCATTTTCTTGATTCAATGATGTTTTTAATAAACGAATTCGTTCTATCAAGGTCGGTGAAGAGCTTTTTTTCAAGCATTTCGTTGATGTATTAGATCAACAATATGTGTATATCGGTGGTCCGAAGATTTCAAGAACACACAACACATCTCTACAAAAAATGTTGACACAGACACATAAATCGTTACTATTTGTTAATTAAATCAACAAAATCTGCTTAACATAATACAGTTACAAAATACTTTATTCGTCTACCTAATTTTGATATTTAATTGAAACAATGGACATGAAATAAATTTTAAAAGCAAAATTACTGCGTACTACCGTGTGAAAGATATTTAGAAAAATTTCTTTATACATGTAAAATAACTACAGTATCTGACTACAAGCAAAGTCTAGCTTAATAAGCGCAAGAAATTAGTTAGTGATGACAAGCTTTCAGCAGTTGTTACTGTGAACATTTCATCTCTAAAGATGTCGGTTGGTTTCTGACCGGCAAAACGTCAGTTTAAATAAAAATACCTCGCTGATTTTTGGTTTGGTATTATCACCGGAAGAACACTTGAAGTTTTTTAGCTGTATTTGTATTAATGCCTGGCAAGCAAAATCATTACATTTCAGTTTTTATTACTTAGCTAACATATTGTAAAATTTAAACTACTTTTATAGACCCAAATCAAATTTAAATCACTGAAATAAGGCTATCCGCTTCATGACTTGGCTGTTAAAACAATCTAAATATAGCCAAAGCTTGCTCGGCTTAGCAACGGTTGCCATGTTTACAAGGTGGCTGAAAAAAAGGTCATTTATAGGCTGCTGAAAATATGGTTATTTCCAGAACAAAGAAAAACTAAACCGAACAACTGTCATTTGCTTTGGAAGAAAGGCTTACACTTTTCTTTTGTGTCCAGCTTTTGTATGAAAAGTGCTTTCAAAAAAAATGTTTGTATAGGCTAAGTTTTAAAAAAAGGCTAAAAATCTCCCTTGATTAGGTTGTGGTATCCACAGCAGACTACTACTTTTTGGTTTTGTATTTGTTAAAAAAAGAACATTGTGATGAAATTCTTATTCATCATTAATTGATCGTTGTCAAAACCGCGCGCCCTGCAGCGCGCGCGAAGTAATTGAAGTCTTTTGTTTGTCGTTTTATTTTCAGTTCATTATCAGTCTTGTTTGGAAAAAGCTTGCTGCCTTTTTAGTTAACCGGATTTCTTGTTTAATTGTTTGTTATTTATATTCGTTTTTCTTTTCAGATTTTAAGTGAATAAAAACCACCTGTTTGGTTTTCTTTTTAAACTCACAACAAACATTTACCTTTTTCGGTACAAAAAAAAATTTTTATATTTATTAATTAACTTGAAAAATTATTTTTTCATGTACCAATAACAATAGCCTGCAAAGGTTTGAAAAAATATTTGTCAAAAATAAGGTCTATAATGTTTACTGACAACATGATTTTAGTAAAAATTTTGACTATTTATTTTCTCAGGTTTATTTACTTAACTCATAATATTGTAGTCTTAAATCTTTGGCTGTCTTTAAATTTACTAAACACAAAAGCTTTAGTGAAAGTACAACACAAAGTCGGCCCACAAACAATTGACTAACCTTTTAAATATTTTTTATTTTTATCAAAAACAAATTTTTTTTCGATAGCTTTATGGAGAACAAAAATTATTTTAGAATGTTGAGTAGGGAATTACTCGTTAAGCCTCTCTACTACGAGCGCGGAATGGAGTATTCTTTGGTTCTTTTATTGAATTTTTTTGCTCCGCTTAGCGCTCGCTTAGATTAACAAACAAAAATGCTCCGTTCCACGCTCGTTGTAAAAACAAGCCCTAACTCTGCCATATACTTTAATAAATATGATCAAAAATTCTTTTGAACTGTAATATCTTCAACCGATCAAGAAAATGCACGCACAGTCAATAGCGACTGGCAAGCAAAACACGAAGAAGTTTTACAGTCAAAAACGGGAAAAATTTTTTGACGAGCGGGCTTTTCGAAAAAAGTTTATTGACCCCTGATTTTAATCGGTATTTTAAAAATTTTGTTGCATTACAGAGTTATTCAGAAATTAACAGACATCTTTCAGAAATAAAGAGAGATTATTCAAAAATAAAGATACATTATCTAGAATTAAGGATATGTCACGAAAATCAGATCTTAAGACTATGATGATTACATGTATTTTCAACTTGGTTTATTTATTCTATTTTATCTCTAATTCATCCTCCCAACTTTAAATTTTTTTTTTCATTTTAAGGAAATATAACCGAAATTTGGAACTGCTTACCAAGACTGCCAAGCAGGAGAAAGTGCGATGTCAATCGATTAACCGAAAACATGTCGATCACTATCACGACGCTTTAGCCACTCAAACCACGCTGCCCACTAATACAATTTGTTAAGCATCTTAGCCAGGATAAACAACTTGGTTGTTATTATTGCCGCATTACAGAGTAGGGGAGACCGGGGCACGTAGTAACACTTTTTTTTCTTTTTGCTATTTCTCCCATAATAATTTTTTTTTTTTCAAAATTCTTGTTTAATATGAAAAATTTAGATCCCTGTTTTACTAACATCAAAAAAATAAATTAATAATTTTTAGAGCTTAGTGGTTAAAATTACGATTTAAATATTTAAAAAAAGCGTTACAATGTGCCCCGTCAATGGGGTAAGTTGTAATACCAGTTGGGGTAAGTTGTATCAGCAACAAAATCACTAATAAATGTTTAAATATAAATGTAACTTGAAAAAAATAACAATATGAAAAAGTAAACACAATGAAATCACACATAGCCTAGTCATAGATGTGAGTATCAAGCACAAACAATAAGGTATTTGGCCGATGCCTAAAAATGTTAAAACAGTTTTTTCACTGCTGGATTAGCCTAATCATAAATTTCAGAATCACATTTGTGATAAAAATATGTATTCGGTTCAAGCTAAATGTGACCACTTTAGGTAACCATAGCTGTAATGATATTTACATTTCACATTTGTTTGCGTTTAATTAACTAAAAGGTTACGGGCATCTAAATAAAACACAACATAAACAAATAGATTAAATTAAACTTCAACAGAAAACTATTATTTATCACAACTCAAAACTCAGCAACTATCTGTACATAGCTGCAAAACCTCTGAACTGAAAACTTAACAGCCACGCGTTGATTAGGTTGTCAAGAAAAGCGTCAATGGCTTACAACAAAAGCGCTTCATAAAACTTAATTCAAGGTTTTATTGCAATAGCATTGTATCACCCACTTCTCACCAGGACGACTGTTAAAATAGGGCTTAAAAAATGTAATGCAAAACTACACTTTTGCTTATAGTGTTTTTTCAAAAATTTTTTTTTCTTCTTTTGAAGCAGTAACAAATTTTCCTTTTCTGGTGTGTCTGTCAGCATGGCACACTTTTTAGACCTTTTCTTGTTTTACACCAATGACTTAGCCTATTTTTAAGTTTTTTTTAGCACTTTGTGGAGTTTGACGTGGCCAACACCAATGTTTTGCTACTCCCCTTATTAATCTTTTTTAAATTTTAGCAACTGCATGCTGCAGCAGCTCTTAAGTTGTCTTGTAATGATGAGCTGGTGTTCTTGTTAGTCTTTCTTTTATAAATTCTTATATTATTTACAAATGTTGTTGCCGAAGTTGTTTTTAATAAAAGCTAGTTAAACCTATGCACAAAAATATGTGTTACAACTTACCCCATCAGCCTATGTTACAACTTACCCCACCTCATACTTAGTCAAGTTTTTGTTAACATTTGAAAGAGTTAAGTTTTAGTTGCTAAACCTTGTTAGGCATTTAATAGCTTATTGTTTTGTGTTTCGATTGATATAAAACATTTCAATAAAACTGCACCCGCTACCTCCCTGGAAAACAAAAATTAAATTTCGAAAAATTTACTTTGCCTACTCAAAAAGCTTGTTTTAACATTAAAACTATTTTAGTCATTGGAACTAAACAATGTTATTTGCTAGCAATCGGTCTTAATATGATTGTTATTTGGGGCTATTTAAAATTTTGTTAGTTTATGTTAGATTTCGACATATACGAATGTTACAACTTACCCCATGTTACAACTTGCCCCGGTCTCCCCTAAAGCTCGACTATGTAATGGCCTCTAGTGAGTTATGAAACGTAGATGAAATTATGTTGAGGCGTAAAAAATAATATGTTTCATTTTTTGTTTCTTTATTATGACAAATTTTTATTTTTTAATAGTATCTCTTTATTCCTGAATAATGTCTCTTTAGTTCTGAATAATTCTGTAAATTTTGGTCGGGAATTAATGTTAGAAGCAAATATAACACAATGCTCCTATCTTTCGAATTTTAAAAGTAGTTTCCCCCTGCCCCCAATTTTGGTGCCCCTGAAACTACCATTTGTAAAACATTATTTCTGTATTAAATTGAAAGATATTCAAGCTTATTGCTAGCTGAGAATTTAACTGAAAAGCTTTACACTTATGAACAGATCGAGTGAGCTGCGTTTATTGCAACTCAAACGTATATTGTTTTAAGGCGTACATCAAACGTACAAACGTAGCCTACATCAAACCCACATTTAAAGCGCCAAAGGAATGCATCACTTTGTGGATGAGCGAAAAACAGGTGAAGAAATTGCCTATTCAAAATTTAAAAAGAATTTTTTTTAAAAAATACCAACAACAGAACTTAAATTTAATAAAATAAAATCAAGAGAAATTAAAAATTATTGAAAGTATTAATTTCTTAAGCGTTGCTGATTATATTTAATACTTATACGCAGATATTTGGGGTTGCTACATCTCTGCAGCTCTTACGGCGAGCCACCACGGCATACAGTGGTATTTTGTATCTCCTGCCATTGGGGCAAATGACACGTTACTGTGCAAAAGTACAAAGACTCATTCGATTTCACCAATATCACATTGGCACTTCACTGTTTATGACACCATAGCGCTAATTTTCAACAGCCAGAACAATTACTGATGAAAATTGTCTTGGTAAAGTGCAATCTAATTTTTAAAAAGTTTGTCTAGTAATAAAATATTTGAACAAAAATTTGTAACATAAACTTAGGGAACTTGGTGAAGTGCAATCAAAAATTACTACAATTTGGAAAAAGAAAAAAAAGGTAATTTTCTATAAAACATTAGAAGAAAATTAAACCAAAGTTTAAGAGCATATTAGTAAAGAATGCAAAAAATCTTCCTCCAGATAGATGTTTTGACTATTAAAGTCTTAATGGTATTGGTTTGATTTTGCAAAATGCCAAAAAAATTGCTTTATCGTATTGTTTTGCAATTCGTCTTAATGTGTCATTTTGTCGTCGCAATTCATCGCTGTTATTCTCTTACAGTGATGGCTTTAATAAGGGTGCAAACGGAGCGGTCGCACCGGCCCCCCTAAAATACATCAAAAAGTGCCCTCCTGCGCAAGATATTGCTCTATTTCTTTATAGTAGAACCAGGAGGTCGGTGGCTTGTCTAAAATGAAGAATTTTTTTAGAAATTATTCTGTTTTAATACACTAAAAAGTGCCCCTCCAAATAAATCAATGATTTTTTTAAGGAATCACAATGTTTTGGAACACTGAATAGTGCCCCCCTAAAATGAAGACCTTTTTTTATTTTAAAAAGAGAGATAACTTTGTTTTGATATACTAAAAAGTGGCTTCTTTTATAGAAATGAGCTTTTTTTAGAGATGGCTTTGGCTTGAAACACTAAATAGTGGCCCCCCTTTACTTTTCTTGCACCCGGCCTCCTTTTTGTAAGGCCATCACTGTTCTTTTATTTATATTTTTTGCTACCCTAATATTTTTTTAAAGATTTGTTATCAAATCATTTTTTAAATTTTCTTTATTGTCAAGAGAAGTGGTTTTTAATGCTTATTTTAATCCCCAAAGAGAAAACAAAAACTTCTATTAGACCTACCTATACATTTCACTGTAAATTACGATTAAATACTTTTAAAAAATTTTCTCACGTTCAGAGAAAGCAAACGATTTCAACAATCAAAGGTGCACTACAAATTAATACTCTAACTTTTTGTGACAAATTGGCGGTGTTGATGGGAAATGAATGAATTAGAATTTGAAAACCGTGATCCGGTTTTGGAAATTCCCGGAATTTAGTGCTTTCACATTTCTCTTTTCGCGGTTCTTTTTCTAATTGTAAATAATAAATAACCAAAAGTTCTACAATCTTTTTGTTTTTTTTGTTTAATGATATTTTTAGTATAGCCCAACTTTGATATAACTAAAAATTTCAATTTCATCTGGCTGCTTTGTGGCATCACTGTAATTATATTGTTGCGTCGTCGTTTTTGCAAATTCTAGGTTAAATATGAAAATCCCTTTTCTATTTACGTTAAGCAGTGAGACGATGTACTAACTATCATTATTAACTTGCTTACTTTTTAAACCTATTTAAAGTCAGTAAATCAAACTCCATTGCATTTTTGCCTTGCTGTTTTATGGTACTGTGCAAATTGATTGGGACGCTTGCGGTAAATTTAAAAAAAAACATAATTTTTTCGTTTTTCGACTTTATTACCATAAAAATGAACAATAAATTAACCAATTAATATTTGATATTTCCTCCCTTCGATTTTATAATCATTGATACTCTTTTTGACATTGAGTGAACAAGATTACAGCACATCTTCTTCAGCTCTTCATCATGATACCAGATCCTTATTATAGCTTCAATCAGCGATATTTTTGTAGAACAGTAATATTTAGATAGTTTTCTTTTAATTATTTCCCAAAGATTTTCAATTAGGTTTAAGTCTGGAGAATTCCCGGGCCAATCTAACAAGGTTATACCAATCTGCGCAAAAAAGGTTTGCATTTTCTTTGAGATATGGCAAGGTGCGAGATCCTGCTGAAAAACTTTTCCTGCTCGGGAATCACTATCGGATAAGATATGGAGCAAATAATTCGCCAAAATGTCCTTGTTTTTATCCGAATTCATCATTCTTTCAATGGTTATAAGGCTTCCTGGTCCAAACACAGTGAAGAAACCCCAAAACATCTTTTTTGGTGGATGCGTAGGAGCTTGCTGAATGTGTGCTTCTTTGAGTGGTTCACCAATGCTTCTCTTGACATACTATGAACGGCAGCCACAGACTTCAAAATGGGTTTCGTCAGAAAATATTACTTTTTCCCACGGATCTGTACCCCATTTTCTATATTTTTTTGCCTACAGAAGTCTTTTTTTCTTCATTTTAGTAGTCATTAATTGCTTTTTGGTGGGTTTTTTGCATCAATTCTTTCTGAGGCAAGGAGTCTTCTGAGGATGATTCAGGGATTAACAAACACTCCTGATGTTGCCACATCACTTTGCAACTTTTTACCTTTTTTCCAAGGGCTTTTGACGCTGTTTCTAATAATCATCTTATGATCATGGGACGTAGTTTTCTTTTTTTCCCACATCTTCCACGACGGTAGATGCTGATGTCACCATCCTCATCTGGTGCCTTCACTATTCTCCCAGCAATTGATTTGGCTATTCCCAATCGATCCGTTATTTGTCTTAGAGGCGCTACGCTGCCTTAGTGCAACATCTTGAGATCGTTTACTTGGAGTAACAACCATTGCAGAACTTAACACTAAAACTTTTAGAAATTCTGAAATATTCAAGCTCAAATTTAAGCTTACTTCAATCAAGCGTATTTACAAAGAAATTTGAGGCATGAATAGCCACAACGAGGCATATGATTCACAGATTATGACGTGAATCATTATTCCCACGGGGCAAACACAACATTTCAGCGGAAATTTTCCACTCTCTTTCAAGGTATGACGAATCTATTCTAAAAAACACCTGAAAAACCGCCTGTCCCAATTAATTTGCACAGTACTGTACATGTTTTGCTCTTGATTTTTATGAGTGAAATTTTTGGGTTTTTTTGAGATCCCAGACTTGGGTTAAATTTTTCCTGTTTTTCCGGATTTTTTTTTTCAAAACCGCTTTATCCTAGAATAAATGAATTTGAAGATTTTGTGGAGTTGTGTGCATTGTAATTGGAATGATTATTTTTCCTTGCTTAGGAATGTTTCAAACTAAAATTTTAGTATTTCTAAAAGAACATTTCGAAATACAGTTTATTGAAGACGTTTCGAAATTGTAACTCAGTAGCAGTTAGTGATGGAATGAGTTACAATTTCAAAACATTGTTAATAAACTATGTTTAAAAATACATTGGCTTTACTTTTTATTCTGAAGTTAGTTAAACGTTTCAAATTTTTTGCTTCGAGACTAATATTGATAGATTACATTATTCAATAATTTCACTTTCAATCAAATAATAGACTAACTTTTTCTCTAATCTATTTTCGTAAACTTAATTTCAAATTTTTATTTGTTTTTATTTATGCTTCGAATGAAATAGCGCATTGTATACTGTAAATTTCACATGAAACAACCTTTCAGTTTATTTTTAACACTAGACAGCATAAATTTGAGACGGATAAATGTAAATAAGCCGGTGCCTGTGCATCACTCACAACGTACACAATTTCGTAAAAAACATTTCTGCAATCACCACAGTAGCCTCATTTTGATAGTAAATAAAAATATCTTCCGAAATATAGGCCAGAAAATGTTTGGGCTGCGGGTAATACAGTATTTTGTCGTTGGCTTTGGCAACCACACGACAGCGTTTCTATTCATAGTGGGACTCGCACGGCCGGGAGACAGGGGCAACAGCTTTTCAACTCTCAAATTTTAGAAAAAAATTTTTCAAGAAGCGACAAGAAATTATTTGGACAAAACAATTTTTTGGCACCAATTACGAACTACTTGCGCTGGACAGAGTTTCCAGATCGCTGAAAACCTTTTCTTTTAGTGATTACAAAATGCACAACATTTTGTCTCAACTTCTGCAAAAGCTACTAAAACGTGATTTGGCCAACGTCAATACTGTGTTAGGCAAAACTCTATTTACCTCTCGCCCAAATATTTGTAGGTTAGCACGGCTATTTCTTTAATAACCCTCTTGAAAGCAACTATCACTCATTCCCCAAGTTAAAGAAGTAATAGAAACCGTCGAGCAACTTTCATAATCACATAACTATGATACTCATAAGCATATTTCTTTTAGAGTTGTCTTTCTCAGCAATATCTTTTTTATTGCCCTCTTCGCCACGCCAATCAAATATAAATTTTCCTTACTTTCATCCATCAATCACTTAGGCCATTGCATCATACGCACTTGAGTTTTCAATTGGCATAAATTATATCTGTAACAACCTTTCGCGCATTCCAAATTTCTCCTCCGAGCAGTATCTGTCTCATTTTTGTTGCTCTTCACGAGTCGTGATCCTGGTATTTTTTTCTGTATCAAATTTTTTACTTATTCAACGAAGCACTATCAGCGTTTTTATCTTTTTGCGGCAGTACTTTTTTTGACCATTAATCGATGAATTTTTTCGATGACAATTGTTTAAAGATATTTTTATTGTGCCGCCTTTTATGCAACGAGTATTTCCTCGCGCTCTTGCCCAAGGTGATGTAGGCCAGATGTTTCTTTTTTGATTTGTGTGACTTTTTTTGTCGATCCCATTTTTGAGAGGAGGTATCTTAATTGTTATTTGGCTTGATTTTTAACGCTGTTACGTACTCCGCTAAGTGGTGGTATAGAACAATTAATTGCAACTTTCAATATATATATATAATATTGTAACTCTGATTTTGTCATCTTTTTTTTCCCAGTGATTGATTGGCTAAAAGAGTATTTGTAAAGTACAGTTTTAGTAAACTGGTTGTGTCTAAATTTATTCACTGAAAAATAAGTTTGCTTAAATTCACTAAATCTGAGAGTTTCCAGAAGAAACTCCTTCGAAATTAGGCAACAAGAAAAAAAAAGAAAGATTGTCGTCCTTTAAAAATTCTCCAATGAAGGCTTGCCGCAATTTCTTCAGAATCATTTATAGTAAGATAATTTAATTTAAATTGATCTTAATTTCGAGCTTTTAACTCTCTTCCGTTCTTTTTTAAATAAATTTGCAAAATCAAATCATTCTAATCTGGATATTTTTGAATGTTGATAGGCTGCTCTTCTTTGATACAATTTCTTTAGTCGATTGCATAGCCGAATAGGTAGGACTACCGTATTAATAGCAGAAGCGATCAATATGGTCAATGACTTAACTCTTTGTCTTGTGATTTTGTTGGGTCTTTGAAAAAAATACTTAGTTTTTCTGCTTGACAATTTTGCAATTAGCTGCTCTAAATTTCAATCAGACGTGTCTGTCATTTTAATTTCATTTGAGAGTTTCATAAATTTTTGATAAAACGTTCTTGAAAATTATAAATGTTACAATATTAAATTACGTTGGAAGTGCATGTAAGTAAATTATATAACTAACCCTAGACCGCAGCAGTATTTTTTCTTTAGTCTTTGATTGAAGTCTGAATAACTATTTCTTAGATGCTTTCAGCTTGACACCACGCACGGCCTTGTTCTTGCTCCATACATGCAATTAACTTTGTCAAAACAAACTTAATGAATGATGGGGTGTTTGTGCAATTCTTTAAAACTAAAAACTTAAAAACACTGTAGCTTCACCCAGAGATGAGATGGTTTTCAAAAGATCTCAGTCTTGAAAGGCTTGTATTTTTATGGAAATAAGTGATCAAATTTCTCAAGTTCAAGTCTCAAATGGCTGATTGTAAATACAGAAAACATAAAGCTTTAGAGAAATTATGGAAAAAAACTTAAGAATAATGAGATAAAATAGAGAATACGAGGTATTCTACCTTAATTATATTTTTGATACGGTATGAACTTCAAGCTGCAAGGTAAAAAAATTAGACTTGGTTACCTGCGATCAGCAGATTAAAGGTTACATCGAGAAACTGAAATATTGGAAAAAACATTTTGAGAAAAAGAACCGTTGACATTTAAAAATTTTAATAAAACTGCTTCTATATTTAGAATGCACTACTGCATACATTGCTCATCTTGAAGGTCTTTGCGCAGATTTTGGATAGAATTTAAGGATCTTTTTTTGGAGATGGATTATCCACTCTGGTTTGTAGACCAAGAAAATTATGAGCCAGAAGATGAAATTTCTAAGATGGTCGAAAGGCTGTTGGATTTAAAATAGGATATGAAACTAAGAGCAAGAGCTCTTTCCGTACGGGGTGGTTTATCGGGCGTTTTCCGAAAAAGCGGGCTCTTTTGTTTAAAAAAAACGAGAAAAAAATTTGCTCTAAGTTTATTAAGTATTTTTGCTTTCATTTGTAAAAAGAGCAATTTAAAACTTATATCATCTAAAATCCTGTTTCTTTGTGATTAAAACGATATAAAATTTATAATAATTGAACAAAAAATGAGTTAGTAATAAATAAAAGTACTGACCCTAGTTTTTTTTCTTCTTGTGTTACCGTGCGAAAAAATATTTTAACTTTTTTAGTCGCTAGCAGAAACTAAAGATCTAAATTTTACATTGGAAAAAAAAAGTTTTTCAAAAAGATAAAAAATGAACGAGTTATTTAAAGAAAATCAATCATCATAGTCGAATATTTTCGCTCTCGCAAGTGATCGCGACAAAATTGTGTTTGTTTGCACGCGGCTCTAAAAGTCACGTGATCCAATTAAAGCGAAAAAGCCAAACCGCGCAATTAAAGGATTAAAACCTTGTGAACAATAGGAGAGAGAAAACGCATTAAGTTGCATTCTATGCACGCAATGCAAAACAGGAAACAGACTGAGTCGGAGAGCCCGGCCGAACAAGGAAGGGGGATTTGTGTACATCTTGATAAAGGATTCACATCCAAATGTTTTTCAACAATTAGAAGCAAGTATTATTATCTTCCTTACTAGATGGATTGTGGAATCTTCGTTTTTAGCTGTACTGGATGTATTCAGTTAAAAAAGAAGCAAATCGGACATATACAGCTGAGGAATGATTTTGTCAAAATACATTGTACTATATAAGCATGTACGCATGTTTTGTTAAAATAAAGTTCAAAATTAAAAGTATGTTTCCCCACTAATCTTTTAGTCGTTAAAATTAAATAAGTAGATAGATTAAACGTGCGAATTAAAAATGATTACTTAATTAGTTTATTTGTTATTATTTTATTAAAGGTAAAGATTGAATACGTTTTTAAGCTCACCCTCCTTGTGCAATATAGCTTCAACTACTGGCGTTCATAAGGTGTCAGCATAGCAAAGTGGTCCATCAGATATTTTTCTTCAAAAATAAAATGATTCGTAGGGCAAAACGGTTAAGAACCACTAGTTTATCTGAATAAAGGCGACAATATGTGACGTCACAAATGGGGTTTCCGCGCTTAAATGCTAGCTCGATGTAATTGATTACATCTAAGTTTTTCTCAATGTAATCGATTATTTATGATTACGATTCCATAAAAAATTGATAATCAATGAATAAGACTTCAAAATAATTCAACTACAATAGATTAAGATTATTGATTACGATTACCCCATATTTGTCACAATGGTGCAGTGGTTAAGGTTGGCATTGTTGTCAAGTGGCTAAGAGAGCCAGGATTGTTATCAACATGGTCTTGGTTTAAAACTTATTGGCGCTATTCTGTTGTGTTTTTCGGAAAAACACTTTATGCACTTTCCTCTGCTTGCAGTAATCTTGGTAAGCAGTTTTTGAAATTTTAGTCATATCTCGTAAAACTAAAAAACAAAGTAAAGAATTTCAATCGGACAGCAATAACTCGGCATCTCCAAAATCAGGGCAGGGCAATTGTTTTCCCTATGTATAGCGCCTCTGAGACTTTCCTGCGAGTCAGGAAGAGTTTTAATTATTTTGTTTTATCTTTGTATTTTCCTCCTAACTCGCAAGAAAGCGACGGAGACGCTAATACAAAGGGTAGGAAATTACCCCAACCTGCTTCCAGAAATGCCAAGATATTGCTGTCCGCTTGAAATTTAACAGAGATATCACTATAATTTAAAATTGCTTGCCAAGACCACCAAGCAGGGAATGTGCCGTAAAGTGTCTTTCCCAGCGACACAACAGAATGGTGCGAGTAGGTGTCGAACCGCGACTATGTCGATCACAATTCCGTCGCTCTTACCATTTGACCACGCTGCCGATTAAACGAAAAGATTGTATAAAGGATTAAATGAAAAGACATGAATGAAATGATAAATAAAGAGGATAAATATAAAGATTAAATGAAATGAAATGAACAAACACGGCGTTCTTAACCACTTGTCCACGCTGCAGACAATATCATTACATAGAATGCTTTTACACGATGGCAAAATCTTATCATCTTAGAGAGCAGATTGGAATGATCGCTTGATGGTTGCTTTCTAAGTCAACGTTTCCCAAATTATTGTGTCTGCGGAATGCTGATAAGTTATCTCTAAGATACCATGGAACCACAAATATATCGGAATCATCAAACAAATAGGTTTATCAATGTTTTTTTACAAACTGTAAATGAGTATTAAGCACAATACAAGTAACTGTAGTGATTAATTGGACAGCTCAAATATTTTCACACAAAATAAAATTTTAATTATTATTGGAGTTATAAAATTTGGTTTAAAATGTTGAATTAAACTTTCACATGCTCTATTTTTATGCAATTTTGAATTTCACATCCTGCCATTCTACATATCATATGATCACGTGGTAATACGCTCACTTGTATACGGCGAAATGTCTCAGTCATAAATTGTAATATATTGAGTTACTCTCCGGCAGATATCGGTTAAATAAGTTAACTTCTGTTATAATCGTGCTATATTAAATTGTCTCTATTATTGTAATTATTTTTTTAATTTATATTTTATTTTGTTTTTAATTTTATTTGAATAAGTAAATAAATGTGCTGTAAATAGAATCAAGTTAGTGGGTGAATATGAATATGAACTGCTGCAATTAAACTTGGACATAGAGCTCCTAACCACTACATTGGTGACTCCGACAAAGCAAAATCCGATCGAAAGAAAAGGCAACGTTGGGACACTCGACGGCGTGAACAACATTGGTAAACTCCACTATTCCTTTGGTATTGGCAACCCCGATATCGACGTGAACGACATCGGCGACCCCGAAAAATTACGATGATGAAAACAAAAGCTGCGAAAACGAAAAAACTTCAAAAATCAAAAAAAAACCTACAAAATAAAACGTTTTACGAGCAAAGAAATTTTGTTGATGAGTTCATAGTATTACAGTGTATTAGCGCTGTTAAAATCATAAAAATAGAACTCGCACTGAAATTAAAAAAGTTAATTAACTGAATAGAAGTCTTTTTTGAAACTTCGTAATTAATTCTATTGTTTGCGTTCACTGCTTTATAGGCAGATCACGTGCAGTGATTTTAATGAAATCTCATTGGTTCACTTACACGTGGCGAGCACACTATAAATTGAAATGTTGGTAAATTTAATTCCTTTCAGTCGTTGGTGATCAAGTGGTTCGGTGATTTTGGTTTGGTTTGAAGAGTGAGTTTATAGATCGCAAGCGAAACTTGGGAAAATTTCGTTTTGCGATTGCATCGTTGGCTGCACGTTGGTTGTATCGTTGGCTGAACGTTGGTTGTACGTTGGCTGCACCGTTTGAGCTGTCGTGTTTAGAAAATAATTGTGGTCGTTGGCTTGTGGAAGCCTGTTATACCTTCATATCAAAATCTCAACTTTAATAAATATTATAAAGCCATAAGACGTGTGGAAAGCCAGCGGTGTGATTGGGGAAGGCTCGGATAGCTTCCCCATAGTTGAAGAAATTGGAGCCAAGAAGAGAGGGATTCGCTGTGCGGTCTACAGTAAACTTTTGAAATTAACATTCAAGCGCTTTTGTCTCAACCTTAAGCTAGCCCGAAAAATTGGCGTGATTTTCCCCAGTGACAATTAGAAGTAAACTATGACAATTGATAATAAAAGTTTAGCTAAGGCCTAATTAAAGAATAAAGAACTACTTAATTTCTTAAAAAGCAATCACTCCTTCAAGATTAAAAGTGTTTCAGTAGCTGATGCAAGCTTTATACTTTATGTGATGAATCCATATCAGGTAAATTAAGATCCCTGGTTCCTTCTGGATATTGCCAAACCATCTTTAATAGCATTGACCAGTGGTTCTCATTCTTTTTATCCCGCGGACTATTTCCCCATTAGCATAAATATTTGCGGACTCAAGTAATAGGAATAAAAAATAATTTAGTTCAGCACTACAATAGTAAGTTAAAAAGCAAAAGCGGTTTATTAATTGGGAACACATGCACTGAAAATTTAAGTAAGAACCTTGTCTCTAAACTTATTTCATAAGTTTGTCGAAATCAGGAATTATGGTTGTCAATGCACATCTGGCATAGTCTTCCCGTTGACGTTAGTTCCAGTACTTAATTTTAACCATTGCCAATGTTGAAAAGCCAGCCTCACACAAGTATGTAGTCGGAAAAGCCAAAAGAGCTTTGCTTGCAGAAATCAGAAAGATTAGGTTCCTTCGACCGAACATTCGCCCAAAATTGAGTCAGAGAAACAATTTTAAACTTGTTTCTCCACATATGTCGACTTTGCGGTTCTATCAACTGTTCAGCAATACAGCCCATTTCTAAATAAACCTCTAGCGCTGACACGTCAAACGGACTTCGCACCCAGTTAAATATTTTGCTATAATTGTGAGAAGGAATATATCGATCCAGCTCAGAAACAAATGCATTGAGGTGCTCAAGAAAGATTCGTGTAATGCTGCGCAAATCAATATTTTTCCCCTAAACAAATAACTTCAATGCTGGAAAAGCAGCCAACTTCCCACTTTTCATTCGATGCATCCACAATTTCATTTTAGCTTAGAATGTATCAATGCCTTCTGATACATCTAAAAAATTTTTATCTTTTCCTTGCATAGAGCTATTAAGTTGGTTCACATGGATGAAAAATCAGCTAAGAAAAGCAACTTGGCAATCTATTCGTCATCGCCAAAGCGATCAAAAAATCTATGTTTCTGTTCTTTTAAAAAGATGCTAATTTCATTTCGTAGGTTAGCCACTCTCTCCATCACCTTTCCTTGCGATACCCAACGAATGTTAGAATGGAACAGAAGCCCATTGTACGAGTATTCAGCCTTATTTCATCACACAATATACGAAATAAACGAGTGTGCAAGGGACGAGATTTAATAAAATTGTCCACAGATACAACTTCTTTGAAAACTATGGCAAGGTCTCCTTGTATCTCTTTCGCTGTCAGATTTTCTCAATGGATAAGACAATGAACAACTGAAATATTTTTATTTTCCTTTTTCACAAAACTCATAAAGCCCTTTTTACATCCCATCATGGACGTAGCCCATCCTCGCAAACAGACACACAGTCAGACCATTGAAGCTGATGTTTTTTAAAAAACGAATTTACTTTCTTACATATTTGCTCTCCTGGTATTTTTGGCAAGAGGACGGCATAACAAAACTGCTCTATATAGTCGTTTGTGTCAAGGTATCGCACGAACATCATGAGCTGTGCATCATTTCCGATATCTATTGTCCCATCCAATTGCAAACTAAATTTTCCACTGCGCTTTACAGAAGCAATAGTTTGTTGCAAAAGACCTTCTGATATTTCTTGAATACTCCACTTGATGGTGTCATTTGACAAAGGAACCATAGCTAACTTATTAGCAACGGCATCACCACACAATCTCCTGGCCATTTCCACAGCTGCTGGTTTAATGAAGTTCTCCACCGCTGTATGAGGTGCTTTTTCTCGAACAATTTTCCAAGAAACAAAGGAAGAAGCACGCACTGCTTTATTGTGAGAGTAAGCTACTCCTCCCCAAGCAGCTGGGCAATCAATGCGACTTTGCTTTACCTGATGTTCTTTTTCTTTAAACACATCAAGAGTTTTGTCGACGAATTTTTATGGTTTGCTTCCAGGTGCCGACAAAGTTTTGCTTCTTTTAAAGAGCTGTGAGCTAAGACTTTTTAGCACAACACACACAGTAAGTAGCCTTGCTTTACCATTTACCTCAACGGAAGTAAATCTCAGCTGCAAGTAATCATCATTATATGCAAAGACCATTATGTACTTTCGCTTTGCCATCAATAGATATTAAATTAATTTGTTAAATATCTTAACTTGGATAAAATAACAAAAGTTAAATAAGTTAACTTGGCTAAACTCTTTCAAATAAACTGACTCAAAAATCGTCTTTTAACGACAGAACCATATATTTGACCGGTCAAAACCACATTTCTTTTGAGAGACCTTGTTAAATTTTTTTATGACATCATAATGCGCAAGATTACAAAATTCGGTATCGTGAAAAAGGCGGCAAAACTTATCTGAAATATTAAGATGAAGCTCAATGACGGACAATACCTAACAAATGGGAATGGGCGCAACATGTACAGATAATAATTAAACAAAAATTTATAAAGTTAATGTACTCGCGAACTCACCAAAACATTACGCGGACTTAAATGAGTCCGCGGACTCGGGGTTGAGAAACACTGGCATTGACAATTTATCACATTTAAGTATTAAAGCAACCATTCGAATAATCGCTGATCGTTACGCGTAGCCGGATATGAAAAAGAATGTAACATTTTGGTGTCGCAACTGCATTCAATTTCAAAGAACGAAAGTTCAGCGTCACAATGTCACTAATTTACAATGCTATCCACCTCCTTCACAAAATTTTGCTGATATTAATTTAGACTCAGCTGGTCCTTTGCCGAACTCAAATAATTATTCTTATATTTTAATAATTGTTGATAGATTTTCCAGGTGGCCGGTAGCAATTCCACTGCCAGATTGCAAAACCCCCACGATATTAAACGCTTTTCTGCACAATTGGCTTTCTCTCTACAGTCTCTCAAAAAAATTTACTACAGATAAAGATTCGCAATTTCTTTCGTACGAATGGAAAGAGGCAATGAGGAAGTTCAGGAGAGCATAAAAGAAAAGAAAGCATGGGACAAAATAAGAGATGAAAATATTAAAAAGATATACAAAGAAAAGAAGAGTAAGGCAAAGAAGGCAGTTGCGATGGCAAATAAACATGCGTATGACAATTTGTATGCTAGATTGGAAACAAAAGAAGGTGAAAAGGAGTTGTACAGATTGGCTAGGCAGAGAGACAGAGCAGGGAAAGATGTACAGCACGTGAGGGTTATAAAGGATGAAAATGGTAATGTGATGGTAAATTCGGAAGCAGTGTTAAAGAGATGGAAGGAGTACTTTGAGAAACTGATGAACGAGGAAAATAACAGAGACCCTAGAACAGAGGAAGCAAAAGTGGTTAATGAAGAGGTAAATTGTGTCAGTAGAGAAGAAGTAAAAAATGCACTAAGAAGGATGAAAAAAGGTAAAGCAGTTGGTCCAGATGAGTTGCCAGTAGAAGTTTGGAAGTGCATGGAAAAGATGGGGATAAAGTTTTTGACCAGACTGTTCAACAGACTATTAATGGGTGAACGGATGCCAGAAGAATGGAGAAGGAGTGTGCTTATCCCAATCTATAAAAACAAAGGGGACGCACAGTGCTGTGAAAACTACAGAGGAATAAAGCTAATGAACCACACAATGAAGGTATGGGAAAGAATTATTGAAGCCAGGTTAAGAGATAGAGTGGAGATCAGCAAACAGCAATATGGATTTATACCAGGAAAAGGAACCACCGATGCCATGTTTCCTCTAAGAATGTTGATGGAAAAGTACAGGGAACATCAAAGAAAGCTTCATTGTGTATTCGTGGACTTAGAGAAGGCTTACGACAGGGTTTCACGGGAAGAGCTTTGGTACTGTATGAGAAAATCCGGAATAGTGGAAAAGTATGTACAACTAGTACAGGATATGTATGAGGGAAGCGAAACAGTGGTGAGGTGTGCAGTAGAAACTACAGAAAGTTTCAAGGTTAAGGTTGGACTGCACCAGGGATCAGCGTTAAGCCCATTATTGTTTGCAGTGATGATGGACAGGCTAATGGAGGAAGTAAGGAGAGAACCATTATGGACGATGCTGTTTGCTGATGATATTGTGATTTGTGAAGAGACCAGGGAAGAAGTGGAACAGAGATTAGAATCCTGGAAGTATGCATTGGAAAGAAGAGGGATGAAAGTAAGTAGGTCAAAGACCGAATATCTTTGCATAAATGGAGGAAATGATGACGAAACAGTAAAGATGGAGGATGCAAAAGTGTATGGACTTGAGACAGTGGCAGTCACAAAGAAACAAGTAAAAGAGATGGAAGTCGCAGAGATAAAATATTGAGGTTTGCTATGGGAGTGACGAGAAAAGACAAGATTAAAAACGAGCACATCAGGAGCACCGTTAAGGTAGAACGGTTAGGAATGAAGATGAGGGAGGGCAGGTTGAGGTAGTATGGACATGTCATGAAGAGAGACCAAGAGTATATAGGAAGAAAGATGATAGAAATGAAATTACCTGAAAAGAGGAGAAGAGGGAGACCAAAGAGAAGATTTTTAGATATTGTGAAAGAAGATATGGGGAAAGTTGGTGCGAAGGAGACGGATGTTGAAGACAGAAAAATGTGGAGAATGATGATACGGTGTGGCCACCCCTGACTAAAGGAAAAGGCCGAAAGGAAAAGAAAAAGAAGTGGATGACATTACCGGTATTTAATTTTGAACAATAGTAATTATAACAGGAAAAATTATTAAAAACAATAGTATTCAACCTATGTTACCAACAGCAAGTTGCTTAAGCAAAATCTGAAACTTATTCAAATAGAATATGAAGCAAGTTTTTTAGTAGTGTCAAAGCAAATATGTAGTCAGTCATTTGAAAAATACTGGAGCGAAACTGGAGCCAGTCATTTAAAGATTCATTTATTCATTTATTTTTATTTTATTCTTGACCACCAACATGATCAGTAAATTTTACACATTAAAAAGTAATTGAGAGTCTGAAGCGGAGCTGGAGCTGGAGTCATAGAGTTTTTGCCAGCTCCACAGCCCTGGATTCTACCAAAATTTACCAAAATAACCTTAAAAATTTTTTAATTCAGTCTTTACTTAACCTTTATATCTAATTTTTTATAGTAGGGGAAGTGTGGGACCTATGAAACGATTTTTTTTAAACGGTTGTAACTTTTATATTTTAACTAAAAATTGCTTGAAAATTGGTCTGCATGTTGTGATTAGGTAGCTCTGCATTGGGATATTACAAGCAATTATTAAACATTCCTGTGGGACCTATGGAACACTTCTTACAAAGCTATAAAACGTTGTTTTTTTTTACATTAACTTCAAATAAACACAAAAATATACATAAACAAACATGCACACCCAAAAAAATTACACATATGATAAATCAACGTTAAATTTCATCACCCCACATAATTGTTTAGTTTGAGCAGCTGCATGAGGTGGGGGCAAAATTTTTTCAATATCTTTTTTGCCAATGGAGGCTAGGTCTTCCATTTTTGGAAAGACAAATCCATTTTTAATTTTTCTTGACCTCTCCAGAAAATTGATTTCAAAGTCTTTATCTTCATCTGGTCCACTAACCAGCTTTCCAATAAACTTTTTACAATTTCCAGCTGCAGTGTGCACATTAGCAATAACAAAATCACCACATTTGAGTATGACAAGCTTGTCAGTTTGTGGAGCAAGGCCGGAATCACCATCAAACAGACTGGCATTACTTTCTGAATCAGCAAATACCTCTCCTTCATCAGTTGAACTATCTCCTGATTGCTGAGGGAAAAGTCTTTTTTTCACAGGTGTGCGTGTGATGATGGCAGAAGAAACTCTCTTGCGACGCCGAATTTTTCGTGACCTTGCTTTCGGTAGTGGGGCGATTGATTCAATTAAAGAGGTTTCAGGGACTGCTTCCAGGCTACAGCCTGGGTTTGATGACGCTGGGGTAGATGTAGATTGAACAGCAGCCTCAGTGGTGTCAAGCACACTTGCGTCGATGTTTGTCTCGCCTGAATAAACGTTTTGCACCTGATCAGTTACTGTGGAAGGTAAAAATTCATCCTCTGTAAAAATTTCTGAATTGAAGGGAAATATTCCAGTCCGCCTGAATGAAGAAGTAATATTTTCCAAAGTGCAGGATTTAACAAAAGCTTTATTAGACAATCCAGCAACATAATATAAAGACAGTGTTTCCCCAGGATGTGACAGATGCCATTCATTACAAAATGAGCTGTAGAATTTCTTGAAGGCTCCAAATATACCCACATCTAAAGGTTGCAGTTTGTGGCTGCAATGAGGCGGCAGGGTAAGCAGATCTAAGCCATGGTTTTTAGCCAGCTCAACACCCTCTAAAGTTATATGGCTGTTATGATTATCCATGATCAGCACTCCCGGTTGATCTTTGGATACTGTTATATTGTCAATAAAATGTTTCAAGACTTGTGGGAAAATGTCTTGTTTCATCCATCCTGATGGATTGGCCAAACCAAGACTACCAGCAGGAGCACCACGCAACATGTGGCTTGCAAATCAAACCCTGCAAAAATATAAATGCTGGCGGTAGAGCCATTCCAGTAGCACTGACACAGCAACACATTGTAATGTTTAAACCACATTCCCCTGATCTTATTTGTCCAACTTGCTTGGTACCAGTTCTACATAAAATATTTCTGAAATTGGGAACTGTGTTAATTCCAGTCTCATCAAGATTCCAAATTCTGGTTGGAGGGATGTTTGAATTGCTAAGAATACTTTTAAGGTTGTCAAAAAAAGCATGAACATTGAAAGGATTGAATGCCATGGCTCTGGCAAGGCTTGTACTTTCAGGTTTTCTCAAACTTAAATCTCCCATTCGCTTACGAAAGCCTTTTAGCCAATCTTCACCAGCAATTTTTTTTTCATTTCATGAATTAGGAATTTTTTTGTTTTTTATTTTTGCATATTCATAAGCAAGTTTTTTGACTTTAATTTTGTCAAGGCCATAAAACAGCTTTGAAAGTTTAATGATGTAATCCTTTAATGCATGTTCTTCATCTTCTGTAAAAATCTATAAAAATACAAACAGTAATTAGCCTATTAACTGGATATGAAAAACTAGTTTAATAAATTCCTTATTTAATAATCTATAGTTAGGTTAATAAAAATTAACTAGGTTTTTAAATAAAGTATTAAATTAGGTTATTAAATTCCTTATTTAATAACCTAGTTTTTCATTAGGTTACATTTCATTCTTAAATCTTAATTAGGCTTAGATCAAACCATTAGCCTAACTGACAAAATCTGTTAGCCTCTTTGTCAGTATAGGCCTAGGTTAGAACCATAAAACTTAGCCCAACAAAAATTTACTTACTTGAGTTGTAGTCATAGACATTTTCTTAACTTCAGTGTTTCCTGGATGCATCTTTTTCTTATAACGGTCTCGTCGTCGTCGTCGTCGTTTGAAGGGCATCCACTCCAGGCCAGACACAAATAGAACTGGGGCCGAGGGTTTATCCTTTTACTACCCCAGACTGTTGCACTGCCTGGATCAGATGCTGGCAGTGATGTTATTAAGCCAGCATCGAGTTTCGTCATCCAAAACCGTCAGACCGCGTGCTCCATGTGGTGCCCGATGTATAGGGCACGCTGTTAGTACATGTTCTGCGGTTTGCTCTGAGGCGCCACACTCGCAATTCGGTGAAGGAGCGAGACCCCATTTGTGCATGGACGAATGGAATCGCCCAACACCAGTCCGCAGGCGGTTGAGCTTAACCCAAGCTGCTCGGGGTAAGCCCATCCCAACAGGCCTGACACTGGTCCCGGGCACAAAAGCACGGAGCCTGGAAGCACTTTCACAGTACTCCGCGTTCCATTTGTGATTCGTCCATTCAGAGGCGCGGATGCCAAGTCTGGCAAGATTGTCCAAGAGATTCCGCGCACCTGGCACAAACGGGCGTCTGGATCTTAGTCTCACTTGGCCAGTATCTGAGGACCCACTTAAAAGACCATGCAAGATATGATCGGGGTCCAGAGATCCACGGTAAGCCAAGGAGAGTGTCGCTCCCAGTCGGCGAAGCTCAGCTGGCTGGATGCCTGAGAGTATAGGTGGTGGTCCGTTGGAGTGGGACGCAGGCATCCAGTAACTATGCGCAAGACGTCATTCAAGACACTGTCAATGAGATGAGTGTGAGCACTGCGACACCAGACTGGCGCACAGTACTCAGCTGTTGAGTAGACTAGAGACAAGGTGGCTATGCGTAGTGTTTTAGCACCAGCACCCCATCCCGAGCCCACGAGTCGCCTCAGCAGTGTGACGCGCGATGATAGTTTTTTGCGCAATGCCACTAAGTGGTGACGAAACGTGAGCGATCTGTCCAGTTTTACCCCAAGGTAAGTAGGGGTTGGACAGAACGGTAAAAGTCTACCGTTGTTGTAGACCTTTAGCTCACGTTTGGGCTGTCGGTTATTTAAGTGAAAGGCTGTCGTCACCGTCTTAGTGTGACTGAGCTTCAACCTCCAAGTCTGGAGATACGCTGACAGTGTGGACATGTCTTGGCTTAATGTCCCCTCCAAGTCCTTGCAGTTTCCAGAAGAGTGCAACAATGCTAAATCATCAGCATAAGCAAACTTTTTGGAAATCATGGAAGGAAGATCGTACGTATAGATGTTAAATAGGAGGGGAGCCAAGACCGATCCCTGAGGAACGCCGTTTTTAAGACGGCGTAGCCTGCTTTGCTTGCTGTCACCGGTGGTAAGGGTGCAACTTCGATTTCGGACAAGCTCCATAATCATTTTGACCATGTGCTTATCCGGAAGTAGTCTCAGCAGCTTGCAGGTAAGGCCACGGTGCCAGACAGTGTCATAAGCAGCTGTCCGATCGATAAATACGGCACCGGCCTTCTTTTTAGCTTCAAAAGAATCCTCGATGTTCTGGGTTAGCAGAACAACTTGATCTATGGTTGACTTCCCGCGTCGGAACCCAGCCTGCTCTTTAGGGAGCAGTGGATCGATTAATGGTTTAACGCGGGCGTAGATAAGCCTCTCGAGGATCTTGTAGGGGACACAGAGCAGAGATATCGGTCGATAACTCTTTGGATCCCCCACGGGCTTTCCTGGTTTTGGGATCGCGACCACAAGCGCTCTTCTCCAGATCTTGGGAATTTTGAGTCGACGTAAACAGGAAGAGAGGAAGTCACGTAACCAAAACTTCAAAGCAGCTCCAGCATGGAGTATAAGCTCGGGGCAGATGGAATCAGGTCCCGGAGCTTTACCTGGTTTTAAGTGCTGAAGGACAGCAGCAAATTCACTCTGTGAAAATTTGTCAGAGATATTTACTGCGTCTGGTGTTGTAGCCCTCCAAAGGTCAGACACTTCTTGAGAGACAAGTCGAGATGACTTGCGATCAACAGCCTCGTATTTCCCATTTCTAACCAGCTGAGATGCAATAGCATCGGCTGAAACGGGACAGTGACGAGGAGAGTGTCGTGACCTACCAGTAAGGTTGTTCAAAATGCTCCACGCTTTTCGACTAGAGTGTGAGAAGTCAATGCTTTGAACTGCTTCGGACCATCGATCCCTCCGCTTTCTGTCAAGCTTGGCAAGCAGAGCTGTAGCACCCAAACTTGAGTCGTCTCCCTGAGGAGACTGCAGAAAGGTTTTATAGAGGGATTCACACTCTGCATCCCAACACGGAATATAGTTATTTCGATACCCGCGTGGGATAGTCTTTTTGGCTGCTTTCTTAATGGTGTTACAGAAGTCCTGGTAAGCCGCATCCACATCAAGTGAATCAGGCGGCAACAAAGTCTTTGCGAATTTATTCGTCAAAGCAATGTAGTGACTCCAATTGGCCTTGCGGAAGTTTCATCGCTTAACAGGCATGCTTGGCACTGCCATAGCAAACCTTGGTGGTGTAATAAGCGAGGGTCGATGTTGTGACCTGGGAAACTTCTCAAGGACACGTCTATCCGGTAAGCGAGAGTTTGGACCTACGCTAGCGAAAGCTAGTTCTGGATTGGTACCAGTGTTCCAGCGGCCGGAATAAAAACTGGTAGCGTCCTTGGCATTATATAGCAGGGCAAGACAATTAATACTTGCCCAGCCAGCCAAGCACTCACCGTCCGGACTGTTGTCATCATAACCCCAGTCAGCATGACGACAGTTAAAATCGCCAGCGTACAGACAGGGGTGAGGAAACACTGGGAGATCCAGGGTTCGCAATCGCGTTGGCGGTGGTTTGTAGACATTGACTATTTTATAACCATCAACGTCCACACACAACCACTCGATCTCCGATGTCGGTGGAGATTGGTCCAAAAGCGTGTATCTCAGTCGCTCGTGGACAAACGTGGCAAGGCCATGCTTCCTGCTTAAAGAAGACCCAGCTAGTTGGTAGTGTGGTAGTACCAACTTCTCTGCATCAGTGCAGTGGGTCTCCTGCAGTAGGATGACGAGTGCCTCAGACTGCATAGCGAGGTGATGAAGAACATTCATCTTGCTTGCAGTGAGGCCTTCGATGTTCAGCTGAAGAATAGTGGGTCTTTGGAACTTGTTGGCAATGTGCCCTGAAAAGGGCAGTTTTATCCTGACATTGCCCCGTCCTGAAAAGGACGTTTGCCGATTAGCAGACCCACACTGAACATCGGAATGGGTGGATACCCTTCCGTTTTGGTAGGTTCGGTTTCGGTCTGTCATTTTAAAATCAATGAGCAGACTTACTCACGGCCCAGGCTGCGTGAAAGCACCTACCATCTGGGCCAATCTTATAACAGCACATACCATCTTATAACGGTGCAAAGTACCTATAGGTATTCTGTAAACTTTCGAAGCTTTTCTGAAACTGAGTTTATTAGTAAGAACACCTTTCAAAGCTTTATTTAGGTCCTCTTCACTAAACAAACCCTTATTTGATAATCCAGATTTAAATGTAGGCATGACCTGAAATACAAGGGACCTATGGAACGCCATGTTCCAAAGGTCCCACATAGTTATAATTAATGGAAAATAGCTTTTAGTTCATACACACTACACTTTGACAACTAAAACTTTTGATCAACTGATAGCTAGATAAGTAGTCTTTTCAAAGAAACCAACATTAATAGTTTTAGTAGTAGTAGTAGTAGTTTGTTTTTATTCGCACCCAAAAGAAACAATTGATAATAATTGAAGACAAAATAGAGCAAAGGTTGCAAATAGGGAAACGGCAACTAAACGATATACGTTATAACATGCACAAAAAATTGTGCATGGTCACCGTACCTGCGTCTTAACATTCAAAATTTAAAAGTACATTTACAAAGAAAAAAGAGAAAAAGTATAAAAAGCAATAATACATTTCTACAGGTCACAAGTCAAGAGTGCATTGCTTAATCAAGAGGGGAATGCAAGCACTGGTGACTCCGAAGGGTCGGGCAGGCAAAGAAACCCACCAAAAGAAATCCTGCCGTGGGTCAAAGACCATTTCAGTAACTGGTGACCTGGCTATAACTCTAAGTTGGTAGGATGTATCAATACACAAGAAAATTATCACTTGTCAAAACTCTGATTAAATAGAATCAAAAAATCAAAGCATAGTTTAATTGATTTCGAGGTTCTTGCCACTCTTCTTATGCTTGGTTTTAGAATTAGATTCGGATGTACTTTCAAATCTGCAACAACAAAGAAAACCAGCAGAAACCACAGAACACTAATTTATATGACAAGAAACTTCAAGAAACTATAAAATTCTTACAAAGATTAACCTAAAAAGGATATTTTTTACCCCAAAAATTAAAAAACAGCTTTACTGCTTTCTAAACTAGTAGTTCCACGAATTTTAATTTTGGAATAAGCATGTCTTACAAAAGTGTGTTTCCAAATGCAAAAATTTCAAAAATCCGTTTTCCGTTTTCAAATAAATCCGGTGTTCCATGGGTCCCACCGTTCCATGGGTCCCACACTTCCCCTAATTAACTTTCAAGCAATTTTTTTGTAATCTCTAAACTTTTTCTAATTTTCAATCAGTTAACTTTTTTTAATTTTTGTAATATCAAAAAATTTTGTAAAATGTTTTATTTTTTTATTTTTATCTCTATATTTATCCTCTTGACCCGCAGGAAAGCGACGGAGGCGCCATACATAGGGTAAGCAATTACCCCGACCTGCTTCCGGAGATGCCAAGATATTGCTGTCCGCTAGTAATTTAGTAGAGATATCACTGTAATTTAAAACTGCTTGTCAAGACCACCAAGCAGGGGAAAGTGCCCTAAAGTGTCTTTCCCAAGAACAAAACAGAATGGCGCAAGTGGGTTTTAAACCGAGACCATGTTGATCATCAGTCTAGTGCGTTAACTACTCGACCACGCTGCCAGCATGTAGGGCTAATTAGCTACTTTATTTAGTAAATCACCCGTAAATACAACGGTTGGCTAGTTTGCAACATTAATGCTAACTTGTAAAGGTAAATCACAATTGGAAGTTTTTTGATAGCCTATGATAAAAAATATTCGTTTTAAAAACCTTTATCTAAAAATCTAATTAAGTCAAACAAAACAATGACAATATTTATGAGGGATATTTTTCCAAATATTAAGACAGATATGTTAAAGGTATTTTTTCCCAGTTTTAAAGTTAATAAGAGATTAAAAACCTTGTTTTGTGTAACTTGGAATAAAGGCTTCAACACACGAGAAAGAAAATAGGATTGGGTAAATCCGGAAAAATCAAAATATTTATTTTAAAGGGAATTTCTCAATACTCTAACTTGTTTGATCCATTACGTCACATACTTTTCAAGTTGTTTGCAAAAAAATTTCAAAAACCAAATCTAATCTTAACCGAAAGTAAAACATAAAAGTCTATTTCTCAAATATCTGCCAATAGTTTTCCAGGTTATGTTTGTGTCAAGCAGTAATTATCTGAAGTACCGTAGAACTAGTGTCTAGTATCAGTTAACAGTAATTAAGTGTGAAAATTTAAAAGTGTAACCCTTAATTTTGTAAATTAAAATTGTTAATTTTTTTTCCTAGTTGTGCTTTAATCTGTAATTCTGTGAATAGCATTCTCAAAGCAATAATATGGCTTACCAAACTATGAAAATGCTCAATTTGTTTTTTTTTTTCACAAAATTTATCTTAGATAACAAAAACAAATTGCGATGCATAAATTCATTAAAAAAATCGATCAAATTTCAATGAGCCGGATATTTAATATATACCGGTATATAGAAAATAAAAGTTAAAAATTTAAAACCAACTAAATCATCACGAAAAAATGATTTCGACCAATAAAGGTTATCATCAGTTTTTGAATAACTTTATAGGTCGAAATCCTTTTTTCATAATGATTTAGTTAGTTTTAAATTTTTAACTTTTATTTTTTATATTAAATATTCGGCTCATTGAAATTGGACCGATTTTACTAGTGAATTTATGCATCGCAATCTGATCAGTTAAATAAAATTGTCAATTTCACTTAACGGGAAAAAGGTAATAGATTTCTGTTAAAAGATTTTTAATAAGATAAACAAAGCACAATTATATTTTGTTTGGGTTCTCGTTTACTATTTGCCGAGTATAGTTAATTACCTTTAAAATTGTAGAGAATCCCCAAAGCTTATGAGGTTAGTAACGGCAAATAGTGAACGAAATCCTTAATTTGTAAGTGCATTTTAGATTTTAAAGCAATTTACCAGTCAAACAAAAATCATAATGCTGGTAAGTATTCTATGTAAATGTATTAGTATCTAATAATTTACATAGACAAAGGGCAATAGTAAAAGTCACTTAGACATAAACATGCTCTAAATGTTTTTGTTATGTTCAATATTCCAAACCTATTGGCTTTAAAAATTGTATATATTTTGTTTTTTTTATGAATTTATTAGTTTATAAAGTCAAAAAAATTTTTTTTGTTTATAAAGGGTTGCTTAAAAGTACATTATGTGCTCGATATGTATTATCTGGATCACTTGTGAAAACCACTATTGAATAATTTTATGATAAATACCATTGGAAAATTTTTTGGTTCTCATTCATTATTTGCTAAGTTCAGTTTTATTGTGATATTGATGATATTGATTTCTGGTCTTTCAAGAAATCACCGTAAGTGATTTTTGTTAATAGAACTAACTTGGTCCCCGGTATTTTTCTCTTGTTTTTTTTTATTCCTTTCTGGTAACAATACCAGAAAGTAGTTGGGTTCCAAGTTAGTTTCACAAAAAAAAAACACTTGCAGTGACTTCTTGAAAAGACACTTAATTTCTATATTTATCCTTCTAACTCACACAAAAGCATTGGAGATACTATACATAGGCCAACCAATTACCTTGTCCTGCTTCCAGTGATGCCAAGATATTGCTATCCAGTTGAGTTTATTTTTTTTAAGCTTTATTGTGATAATAACTGAAATTTAGAACTGCTTGCTAAGACACAGCAAGCAGGAAAGTGTCATAAAACATCTTTCCCAAAGACATCACAAAATGCACAAAATAGGTTTTAAACCAAGACCACAATCACAGCACTCTTAACCATTCGAAAGCATTTTTAACCAGTTGATTATCCTTAAAATTTTGAAGAATTCTCAAATCCTGCAAGGTTAGTAATGGCAAACAGAGAATGAGACCCCATATTTCATGATATATATTAGTTGTTGAACATTAATTTTTTGCTGCTTAATTATATTAATTTTTAATTTTTTTTATTTTTAAACAGAGTGGTAATATTGTTAAGTAGAGAAGTGTGTTATTCAGGCTTTTTATTTATGTTTATCAGCCATCATTTACAATTAAAGTACAAAAACTTGTCATTTTTTCAAAAATTCAATTTCTTTTGTTAATAATAATTCTGAATTATTAAGGTAAGTTCATTCAAAAACTTTTAATATGAATTTGTTATTTTTTTGACTTGAGTACATATTTTTCAAGAAAATGTATACAACAAAAATGCAATTTGTCATTAGGATAATGAGAAAACATAAATTGTTAAGTACGGTAAGCTAATTGTACATTTATTAATGATTGTGTCAAATCCAGTAAATATTCTTCAAAGACCCCAGTTTAGAAATCATTGTTTTGGATGAATTGAAAACCTTTTATTTGTTACATTTTTTAAACAATATATTTTTAATCTATTGAAACCTTTTTCGTATTTGTAACTCTGAAAAACAAGTGTATGTTTGTTACAGTTATATTCAAAATGAAGGAATTGTTTAATTTGTCACCGTTATTGAACACAACATTTGTTCTTTCCAGTAATGAAACCACTTTAGCAACAACCACAGTGACAACGTGAGTTGATTTTAATCATCAGTAATTTACTTAAATTTCTGTTAATTTAAAAACTTAGGTTTAAGAGAAATTAAATGAAAAAAACTGTAAGCCGTTGGTTTAGTTTGTTTTAAATTAATTTTGTTCAACTATTAAAAACTAAGTTTGCTTGTAAGGTTGTTTTTTGTTTACTCTATTTTAATGCTTGATCAAAATTTTGAAATTATACTATGCTTTGTCTGCATGCAATTCTGTTTATGCATTGCAAAAAATCTTTCATTGCAAAGTCATAGAATGTTTAAAATTACTTTTAAATGGTTTCAAGATTGTATTATATTAATTATTAAGTTTTACTTTGAAAGTATAGTAAAAAATGTGCGCTATTATTATATATACAATATTTTTATGTATAATAATTTAAATATTTATTAAAGTTTACCACCGTCATAAAATGAAGCATTAAGTTGTGTTAAGGGTTAAATTAGGAAAAAAGTTAGCATTTTGCTTTATTATTTTTATTATTATTATAATGTAGGTAGAGAGTATATACTTTAATCCATGTTACCATTGTACTAGCAGCATTAACACATTTAAGTTAGGGTTTAATCTGAAGAAAATTAAAACCACAACAAAGATGTAAACGTTTTTAGCTTCCGTAAGCTTCAGATAAAATGAAAATAAACTGTTAGCACATTGATCTGTTTTATATAACTGCTTACATTACTGCTCATATAACAATTTTTTTTTTGACGTTTTTCCGATACAACTGTTAAACGTTTATACATTATCACACAAATTTAAAGGCACTAAACTTCCAATGAACACAGTATGTTAAGTGTGAAGTACTTTATTTTATCATTACATAGTATTGCATTCACCATGATGACACGAGCGAGTATTATTTATTAATGCAGTGTCTTATTTCAGAACTGCAACTGAGGTCAAGTTGAATGATGGCTTTTATATTGGACTTGCGCTTGCAATTAGCTCAAGTATTTTCATCGGCGGGAGTTTTATTTTAAAAAAGAAAGGATTACTTAAACTTGTGTCTAAAGGAACCACCCGTGCAAGTATGTGCATAAAATATGATTTCCTGATAGTTGCAGAATGAAAGCGAGTTTTATATCATTTAAACGTCACTGCGTAATTTTATCTTCTCCTAAACTGTATGTTGTCGTTTCGATCCCTGTCCTGGCTATATTGTCGTACTTTAAGGAAAATCACTTTCTCTGCTTTATTGTCAAGCAACTTTGATCGTACATTGTAAAGAATACAAAGCAGAAGGCACTTAAATTTCAGTCGTACCAGAATAAAAAATACCAGCCCGACAGAAATATCTCGGCATCCACGACAGCAGCTTTGGTTAACCCAGAGTTTCCCAAACGTTTCGGGCCACGGACTCTTATTTGCCAATCTTTTTTGCACGACCCAAATAAACCCAAAACAAGGTGCTCTGTAAAAAAATAGGGGGGTCTTCACTTCGAATCAGTTCGTAATTTTTGTCCTGAAAACAAGATGTTCTCTAAAAAAAAAAAGTTTTCCACTTTGGATCAGTCTCGGATTTTATGGTATGGATTACTTTTTAAATATATGAAAATTTTTGTTATGTCGTTGCGGACCCAAGTTTAAGAAACTCTGGTTGACCACTTGACGATTCTTAGAAGTGCTGTGTCTCCGTCGTTGTGCTGCCGCTTTCGGAAAAAACTTATTTAAAAATCGATGGACCTTTTAAAATTTGCTTTTAATATTATTAATTAAACGATGATTGAACAAATACATCTAACATATATACTGTATATATATATATATATACAACGAAATATAAAATATTGTAACAATTAGTAATACGATGTTTTAGATTCCCAAAGAGATTTGTAAGAATTTTCGATCCCAGAAAGATCGAACCACCGTATTTTTTTCTTTTAATTTTTCTTCCCGTGTTGCCAACTTTTCTAAATTCATTCCATCTCCTGTCTGTCTCTGCTTCAAATGCATAGTCTTTAAAACAACGGTAATTGTATTCGAACCAAGACTGTCGGCGGCACCAATTCGATGGGACAAATTCGGCGGCAAAATAAATAATTTGAATTTAACTTCACTAGCTTTTGTTTTGCTGCCATCATGGCTAGAGGCTCGTTTCCGCTACGATCGTATGCGAGAGTATTCCTTCCTTGTTTCATTGATTTTTTCTTTCTGTGCTTAATTGCTGAGCCAAGCAATAAAATCAATAAAACAAACAACTCCCGCCAGTGCTTGTAGTAGAAACGAGTCCTAATGATTGTGGCCATGATGTTTGAAATATTTGAAATGGTCACTCATCGGTACAAATCAACTTGTTGCTCGTAGTTTTATGAAAGTATGAAATGGCAATAGATATAAATATTGTTTGTGTTTCGACACGAGAATTTTTACAAGTTTTAAAATGAATCTTTTTTGCAATCTCTATTGATTTTTTTGAGCTTATAGCCTGAGGGGTTATTAACAGATTTGCTCATTTAAATTGGCTTGCATACGTATACAAATATAATCAATGTCAAAAACTTGATTTGCTTTTTTTTTTTTTTTGGCGCGATTCAGTTTTACGTCAATATCTGTTCGTATGTGTTTCGAGTGATTTTTTTATTGCTGCTCACTTGCTGTAGTAATTAATCCCTTTCTGTCATCATTCCGGAAGATCTGGCTTCAAACCCTGGACCCAGTAAGCGTTAGATGCCCACGATTTAAATCGCTGTTCACGAGAGTTTGGCATCAAGGCGTTTGATTTGCACTCTGGGGATTATGAGATTTGTTTGTCATGGTTACTTTGCTAGATTGGCCGAATACCAAACAGTAGCGACTGCTTTTTTTTACTTGAATTTTCGCTTGGCTTTTGATTGCATTACTTGAGTTTTTTTAAATGTGAAATTGCGCGCTATTGGTTGGTTATCGTTCATCCTTGCAAACTAGCAAATACAAGGAAATTTTCTTTTTTCCTGAGTAATTATTCAATGTCAAGCGCCAAATATTGAGCGCCACGTTTTCTTGAACTTCTTTATTATTTTAAACAATCTTCAAGTCATAAAACGAAACTAAACTACCAAGATGTTGTGACGTTTTAAGTTTAGGGTTTAATGAAGCTTTCAGATACATTAAATTGTTTCGGCTTCTCCACACCAACCAAGCGCTAATTTGTTATTATTATTAGATGTGCATTCAGATTAGTTTATAAAGCGGAAGCGTATGATTTAAAGAATCTTTTGTTAACACTGATTAATTGCATTAAAGTATAAGAAGAATGCCCGGTAAATTAACGGCTTGTTTTTTACATGCTTTTTTGATGTTTTTGCTTTAGGTAAGGGAAGTCATGCTTACCTGAAGGAGTGGCTATGGTGGGCAGGAATGATTTCAAGTAAGTACGAAATTATACGAAACGAAGCAATGTTTTTGAACCAAGCTCTCTTTCAGTGGCCGTAGGTGAAGCGACGAATTTTCTGGCGTACGCTTTTGCTCCAGCTTCTCTCGTCACTCCTCTCGGCGCACTCAGCGTCCTCGTCAGGTCTGTATGTTCGAAATGTAATTTATCATTTTTTTTATTGCTTATTAGTAACTTAAAAGTTTTTTCAAACATTATTGAAAGTATTAGTGTAGAGAACAAGTATTTATTAGAAGTAAGAAAATATTAATGTACCTAACTATATGTGTACCTTACTATTTGTACCTTACTATTTACTAACTGTCCCATAACTATTTTTTCTGGCTGAGACATCGCACGGTCGATATTTTTTAAAATGGATTTAGTTTGCTGCTTTTTGAATTTGATAAAAAATCTGAAAGTTTTAAATAAAGCGGTTGGCGATCACTTGACGTCATAAGCAGCGACTGTGTTGTAATTATAAGCATTTCAAAGCGTTCCTCTATCAAGTGCAACAGCTATAACGTTGTATTTATGATCTGTCACACCTAACATTAATGAATTACTTTATTGCTATTAAAACTGGATTTTTGTACGTCGTTTAGTGCGGTGTTAGCTTCAAACTTATTGGATGAAAAGTTAAATTTGTTGGGAAAAATCGGTTGCATCCTTTGCATTCTTGGTTCCACTGTTGTTGTTATTCATGCTCCCCAAAAAGAAGAAGTTGCCAATTTAACAGAAATGTATGACAAAGTCTTGGACAGAAGTAAGTATTCACTTTCGTTTACACCAGCTACATATAAGTCTTGGTGCAATTGATGTAATTGTAAACTCTAGATCAGCGACCTTTCTTTTTGTTTCTTTTTTTTCTTTTTTTTTTTCTCTTTAAACTATTAAAATACCTCATGTTACTCCTTAATCCAAAGAGATAAAAAGAATCAACTATTTGAACAATGATAAATACGGGCTTCGTCTTTTCACCGAAACACAGTATGTTTGTTCGAGCGACGATCGGCTTCGCCACTAGCTCGTATTAACAATGGTCTTGATCACTTGGGATTTGACGTCATCCCGTCTTAAGTTAAGTGTTAGTCGCCGTGCTTTAAAAAATCTTTTGTTAACACTGGTTAATTACACTGGTCAACAGCAAATTTTAATCAGAGATGGCTTTATGCGTTTCTAAACGTATTTTTGACGCTGATTTCAAAAATGTGTTGACTATTTCTCTAGGACATCAGGTTTTTGAGTTATTTTTATTTTTTGTTTTTATATTTTGACCTACATAAACTTGCACGATGCGGATTTCACCATGCTTTGTAATTGAGGTTTTACGTTTTAGAAAGAATTTTATAAACGTTGAACTGATACTGCTAAGACGTAACTGATGAAAAACAGCGTTTTGCTGAAAATGTCATATATTTGGTAGCTTAGAACCGATGTGGTGGGCTTCAGGTCTTCAACGTTAAGTAGTTTTGGTGGTTTGTAATAATGCTTTACTAGAAATATATCGAAGTAACAATCGATTGGGTTCTTAAGAGCTTATATAGATTAATTTGCTGTTTGTCTTTACCGTAAATTTGATATAATCATGCCAAAAAGTGTAAAAATAGTCCAAACTTGTTTTGCTATGTACGTGGCAGCTTTACTGTTAAAACTCAACGACAAGCCATCACATCAGATGTAAAAAGAATATACCAACTTTATTTCGGTTGTCCGTTGGAAGACCAAGATAAGCAGTGGGCACCGCATCAAATATACACTTCATGTTCAAGCGGCTTGCGAAACTGGTTGAACAAACAAATATCAGCAATTGCTTTTGCTGTTCCCATGATATGGAGGGAACCAAAAGACCACATTCAAGACTGTTATTTTTGCCTTGTAAATGTGAAAGGGTTTAGTAGGAAACACAGAATGAAAATTTTATATCCAAATCTGGACTTAGCGCAAAGACCTGTTCTACATGACGTTTCCATGCCTGCACCACTCCTACCAAAAAATGGACTTGACACTCTTGCTGATGAAGGCGAAGAAGATTTTGATGAAGGAAGTACTTCTGCTCCTAAGGATTCAAAGGATTCTGATTATAACCCAGAAGAAAGCTCAAAACTTAGTCCGTTTTTTTTTAAAAACGCTTAAAAAATCTTATAAGAGACCTAGCACTTTCAAAACAAAAGGCAGAGCTGCTTGCGTCAAGATTACAAGAAAACAACTTGCTTCATGCAGATGTTGTGGTTACCCATTACAGAAAGCGTAACATGGACTTGTCGACAGTATTCAAAGTGGATGGACCGCTGTGCTGCTGTCATAATATTAAAAATTTGTTTGAAAAATTGGGAGAGGATCACGTAGCAAATGAGTGGCGTCTTTTCCTGGACTCCCCTAAAAAGTCTCAAAGCTGTTCTTATCCTTAATGGCAATACAAAACCGTCTGTTTCAGCAGCACATTCGGTGCATTTAAAGGAATCTTACGGAAGTATTAAAATCCTCCTGAATGCTATTAAGTATAGCGATTATAAATGGAAGATTTGTGGAGACCTTAAGTCATTGGCATTCTAATGGGAATGCAAGGAGGGTTTACCAAACATTGCTGCTTTCTCTGTTTATGGGATAGTCGTGCTACTGCAGAGCACTATGTTAGAAGAGACTGGCCAGCTCGAGGTTCATGTATTCCAGGAATTGCAAATATCCAAAGTGCCCCTTTAGTCGAGCCCAAGGATGTATTAATGCCACCACTTCATATAAAACTGAGATTAATGAAGAATTTTGTTAAAGCACTGGGGAAGAGCAATTCCAGTGGGTTTGCATTTCTTCGCAAGAAGTTTCCCAAAATAAGTGAAGCAAAATTGAAAGAAGGAATCTTTGTTGGCCGACAGATTCAGGAAGTTTTAAAAGATCTAAATTTTGAGAAAACGCTGACTGCACTCGAAACAACGTGCTTGGGAAGCATTTGAGTGGCCCTGTGTGAATTTTTTGAGCAGTATAATGTCACCTTTATTTCAAGGGGGAGTTGATGCCTACTTAAAGTTTACAAAAAGATGGGTTGTCGCATGTACCTAAAAGCGCATTTTCTACACTCACATTTGGGACTTTTTCCCCGCAAACCTTGGTGCGGTCAGTGATGAGCAAGGTGAACGATTTGAACAGGATATACAAGCAATGGGGTCACACTACCAAGGTTTCTGCAATGAAGGAATGATGGGCAATTACTGCTGGATGCTGTACCGTGATCATCAAAGCCGTTCTTACAAACAAAATTCGTGTTTTTAATTGTATCAAAGATTTTTAAGTGTTCGAAATTATCTTCCTACCAATAAAGTAACTCTGTATGTTGTATTGTATGTAGTGGAATCAAAGAGATCAATAGATTTGCGTAGAACAAAACTGGTTCATGAGTTGCGTCAAAAGAGTTGTAATACCACATTTAAAATCATAACAATGTAAGCAATTGGGTAATGTTTATTGGTAACATTTTTTCTCTTTTTGGTTAGAATTGTAGTTTGTGATCAAAACATTGCTGCAGTACAAAAAAATATTACACTACATAATGAGGATTTATAGGACAATTTGAACAAACTAGTTTGAAAACAAATTTGGTTTAATTAAAAGAACATATTCTCAAACACGTAAAATATTAAATCGCAAATATCTTAAAAATTTGATGTGCTAGAAAAAAAACAAGAGCAGATTCGGAATCAGCGCAAAAAATTCATCGGGAAAAGTTTACTTGCGTTTCTGATTAAAAATTAGGTCAAAATTTGTTGACCAGTGTTATCTTTGTTTTCTATCTTGTTAATCTTGCATTACCACTCTATTACACATTATCTTGCATTATTTTTTTTTTGGTGCAATTGTTATGTAAGCATTGTGGATTGCTTTGTACAATTGTTGTCAGCAAAAGCACTCTATGTTTTATGTTTTTTTCAGATGAAAGATTCTGATTATTGTTTATAGTTTGAAGTACAAATATGCTGTTGACGTCAACTTTAACAATTGTTTCGCAGCTTATTTTTTGCATTTTTTTGAAGCTGTTAAATTAGCTCAGTGATAATTATAGTTTTAATATTCATTCATATGGGTGGAAACCTCTTTTATTTGGTTGAAAAACTACTTTATATTTATGTCTATTCCAATGAAAATAAAATAATCAATTAGAAAGAGATTGCATGCATCATCTTCAATTGTCAAAGTAGTTGCTGAAGTTGGCGGCTTTTTTAATGTGAACGCAGCTGTCGTGTTTGTCAAACCTCTGTCAAAGAAGCAGAGCTCGTTTCTGTAGTCGTTTCCTGGCCTTTGTTTCCGATACTTTTCCTGCTTTGAAATGTATGTTGAATCAGAAAATGAACATGCTATGACAAATTTCCTTCGAATGCGAGCATGATAATAGCAATTGCTTTTGCGTTTAAAGTCTTCATTATCTACGCCATCATTGTCGTCCTCGTTTCTCTCTTTCTGATCTTCGTAATCGCCCCGCGGCACGGGACGAGAAACGTGATGGTCTACATCAGCATCTGCTCGCTTCTCGGATCTTTCTCAGTCGTCTGCGTCAAGGGACTGGGTCTGGCTGTCAAAGATATTATTGCGGGCCACTACATCTGGGACAACCCCCTTACATATGTGCTCTTGGTTGGACTCATTGCCTCTGTTTCCATGCAAGTGAGTCAAGCTTTATTGAACTTTAGTTGAAACAATTCGTGTCTAAATGAATCAATTCGAAGTTGCAAAGATTCATGATAAGCCGCTTTGCGCTTATTATCGGTTAATTGCAGTTTTCAGCAAGTCCGCTGATAGCCTTTGTTCAAACATAACTTTTGCTCTTGTGAAAGTTACATGTTTGAGAAATGGTCGTCGATTGTTTAAGTAAACAATCTGAACTCGCAGCTTGTAAACCACTTTTCGTTTCTTGCTCTCACTTTTACAAGAATCTTCCAACTTTCAGGTAAACTATTTGAACAAGGCTTTGGATGTCTTTAACACAGCAGTTGTGACGCCTGTCTACTACGTTGTATTCACAATAACTGTTCTGGTGTGCTCCGCCATTCTTTTCCGAGAATGGAGCGACATGGACGCCAAGACAGCCATCGGCATGCTCACAGGTAGGATCAACTGATTATTTATTGCAATTAGACGCTGTAATTGTAAGTTTTTGTGTCATTGCTTTCAGTCTTAAATCATCCCATAACCTTTAATTTTTCATTCTGTAAATGTTCAAGCTTAATTGTTTATTTTTAAAAGTTTTTTAACAGAAATCTATTATCCTTTTCGGCGAAGTCAAATTGACAATTTTATTTAACTGGTCAAAGTGAGATACATTTATTAATTAATAAAATCAGTTAAAGTTTAATGGACCAAATACTTAATATAAAAATTAAAACTAACTAACTCATAACGAAAAACAATTTCGGCCTTTAATAGCCATCATCAGTTTCTTGTTCAAATATAATCAGATTTCTTTCAGTATTGAATCGTTTCAATTTGCTTCGACTAATGTTTGTGACTAAAAAGTGCATAAAAATTGGAGATTAACCAATTATATAAAACAATGGTCTTTTTTACTCTTAAATCATAGCTTGGTTGACCCTAACTCTGTAATACCATTTTAGGATTTGCACAAACGATTGTCTCATTACATTTTATTTGTTTTGTATCCTGCAATTTTTTCATCGGAATACTTGGTAAATTTTTTATCCTAATTTACTCTGGTTTTTGAAAAACATTAACCACACTTTTGATGGGCTATGATTGTATCTTTGCGAGCACAAGTGCCTCACTCTCACCAGGGAATGTGTTTGCGTAATCAGAAGATGATTTGATCGCATGTAGTGAGTTCTGGTATCAAAACCAGCAGGGCGTGTTACTTGCTTTTCACGTCAGTCGTTTGTTGAACTTAGTCAATTCGCTTTCGCCAGGGTTCGCCACCACCGTCACCGGCATCTTCCTTCTCCACGCTTTCAAAGACCTTAACTTCGGTTTGGCCGACCTCCCCAAGTTGCAAAAAAACGACGCTGAGGCTCCACCCAGTGACAACGGCAAGTACATGAAGATCAAACGACCGGAGGCGAGCAAGAAAAACAACAAGATCGATGAAGTGGAGACGAGTAAGAGGATCAATGACGATGGTGATGAAGACAGTGTCTTACTCCTTGAAAACATCGCTTCGCACGAGCCGAATGGTTCCGTGACACGATAGCGTCGTCGCTCGTCCCCACGCCACCGAATCGCGCACCGAACTCTTCAAAACGCCACCCGGCTCATCCGTCTCGAGCAACACCACTGTATGTTTGCGCGCCCCGATGGGGCATTGTGATTTGCCTTGTTTCGACAGAATGAGCGTCGTGATGATCGAGTTGCTGACACTGCGTTTGTCGCCCTCCCCCCCCAGCCACGTTGCCACTTGTACTTGAACGTTTCGCACCTAGTGTCTTATTTTCCTATGTTCAAAACCAGTACTTTGCCGGATATGAAGCTGGTGGTTTTTACTGCTGCTGTTTCTATCCATGCATCGGGTACTTCGTGGTTGTGCCGAAATTTCGTTCTTTCGATCGGTTCGTTTATGACAAAATAATACTGTTTAGTGTTGTGTAATCAGGCTCAGAACTTTATTTTGTTTCTTCTTTTCGCTAATCCGTATTTGACAAGCTGAACATGATCAAGTGACGCGTTGTGGATTTTCCTTGTTGCGTAATCGAGTTTACCATAGTATCACTTGTTTGTCTTGTTGATGGTTCTACCTTCGCTATGCAAAATGCGGTGCATTGTTACATGGTTTCCTGCACATTTTCACTTTGTAATCGTAACTTCGTATCTTAATATTTTTGAGCAAACGAAATATAAAGAAAGAGAAAAACATGCATTCTCTTTTGCAATGATCACACAGTAGAAAGATATTCTTGTCTAATGCTATTGCGTCATCAAAAAGTCACCGAAATACATCAAGAGAATTTTTCTCTCGTCATATTTTAACGAGCCGAACACACGCGTCCGGATCGTTATAAAAAGAGTCGTTGGTTTTGAAAAAAAATGCAATTATGTGTACCAATGTATTAATTATATTCTACAACCTGTCCTACTTTGTTTAGGAATCTGCAAGGGGTTTTACGATGCACAAACGATAATATTTTTGCCTCACGGCGATAATTATGACTCAATTATAATATGGGTTTGGATGGAATCTAATCTAAGAGCGTAGCTTACATCCGAGTGGAGCGCTTTTCATCTACAATTGAAATATTTTGGGTATTTTATTTCTTGTTTGGTTGAAAATGTAAATTCCTTTGAAAGCGACCTGTTGTTTCTTCGGGATATATGGAGTCGAGTCGCTAAAATTTTTTGCCACTGTTGGATTCGGAGTAGAAAGAAAAGTTATGTTGGGGAGTCAAGGTCTGGGTCGCTAAAAATAGATCAACTCCAACTCCAGCAGATGAACATTCAACTTGAAAAGACATTTAAGACGTACCCACCCCAAAATGACCATGTCAAAGAAAAAGATGAAGCTAGTAGTAGTACAGCAAAATCATTTATATAATATGCAAAAAAAAGTTAGTTAATACTCATTCTCAATCATCTCTTAAAAGTTGACTGTTTTTTGGCCTTATTCCCCTAAAAATTTTGAGTTACCTAAGGGTAAAGACCACAAACATATGTAGCCTGTAAATTATAATATCTGGATATTAAGTCTAAAAAGCAGCATAGTACTTTACTTAATATTAAAATGTCATACGCAGTAGCCTAATATTTCTAGTATTACTGCCCACAATCTACAAACTTAATTTAGTAGTCGGTAATCAATTTGTTTTAAATTTTAAGAGTCAGAGAGAAAGTTTGTGTACTAACTCCGCAGAACTGGTTGCTTTCATATTCTTCAGCATTGTTGCAAACCCAAAAACAATTTCCATTGTTTCTCTAAACTACTGCTTTAAAGATTAGCTCATTTTATCTTAGTTTACAGTGTATTTTTTAAAAATAAGCTGACTTTATCAATTGAAAAAATCTTCCTGAATGACAAAACCATACTTCAATATAGTACAAATAGAATGTTCATTTTCGTTGATAGTTATTTTATTTATAAATTTAGAGTGGTTTTAATAAATTTTTAATAAACCTTAATTTGTAAACTTTGCTGTCATGTTAAGCTTGTTTGTTACTAATAGCCTACGGTATTTCTTTTAAATTAAAGAAGACTATATTATTTCCGGCATAATTAATAGATTAATTTGCTAGGGCAGAATATTATAAAAGGTTTTTTATATAGTCCCCGTTTCTTCGGAACTCGTATTTCGACAAAATTTTTCTTCACTAAAAAAGCCAGAATTTTGCTTTGTTTTAAATAAGCAAACTTTGTTGCTGTTCTCGAGGAAAAAACTGGACACCGTCAGCGACTAATCAGAACTGTGTATTAACCTCGGTTTAAAAAAATCAACGGCGACAAAATATATGCCGTTTCGGTTCATAAAAAAACAATTAAAACATTGAATGTTGCTAATAATTTTAATTTTCGTGAAATCAGTTGCAACTTTATAGGTTTACTTTAAGTGACAGCAGCTAAAATTATCTTTTGCACTTGTTTTTTGTTCATAACATTAGTGCAATCTTCTAATAATGTTTAAGAACTTTAGTTTTGGCCGATTTAAAAGATGCGGATCACTAGAGTTTTATATACATAGTCAACCTCGATTAAAAAAAACGCTTGTTGAAAATAGATTTTTAAAGACTTGAAACAATTAGGCTAGATATCGCTATTAAAGTTTCGATATGGCTTATAATAAAGTTGACATTGCATGCTCAAAAATTTTCTCCCAATATTTCAAATGCAACACCTTGTTTGAGGGCGCTTGCAATAGGCAGCATTGACACTTTTTCAGATGTTTTATAAAAGGGATGATTTAAAGCGGGTGGTTAGGATGCCAAGTAGAAAGAAATAAAGTGACTTTTTTAAAGTCTTAACGAGCCACAAAAGCAAAAGTTGAAACAAAACTCAACTCACTAATGCATTGTCATGACAGTTCTTGACCGCACGGCCTGCGCACCCTTGACCGAGACCCTGGCCGGGAAATTTTACTGAAGTTCAGGAGGAAAGATAGAGAGATAAAAAAATAATAATAAATTTTTATTTTTTTATTTTTATTTCTATATTTATCCTCCTGACTCGCAGGAAAGCGACGGAGGCGCTATACATAGGGTAAGCAAATACCCCGACCTGCTTCCGGAGATGCCAAGATATTGCTGTCCGCTAGTAATTTAGTAGAGATATGACTGTAATTTAAAACTGCTTGTCAAGACCACCAAGTAGGGGAAAGTGCCGTAAAGTGTCTTTCCCAAGGACACAGCAGAATGGCGCAAGTGGGTTTAAAAATATTAAACAAAAAAGAAAAATATTAATAATAATAATAAAATTATTGTAGCACACATAAGTTTTGGAATCCTTTTGGACAAGTACGGGTTTAGAATTTAGTTACTCAAATAAAGGTTTTTGGGGAGATTACGCCGCGCGCTTTTAGTCAGTTTTTTTAAAGTCCTATATATCTGTAAAAACTAAACCCTTGAAAACCATTAGTAGGCTTATAAAAAACAGAAAAAAACATTAACAGTTAGCTCAAGTACCAAAGAAAAAACTCTAATTTTTTCCCATATTTTATTGATTTTAGAGTAGGCTTTCTGATTTAGTTAGGCGTACCATACGTCCCGTTTTAGCCGGGACAGTTCCGGTTTTCAGGCCTTGTCCCGGCGTCCCGCCCGGTTAGCCATTATTTTCCGGTATTTTTAATTGTAATTGAAAATTTTTATTATTTTTAGAGAACACTTTTTAGCGACCAAAATCATCAAAAAACCCAAAACGTATTCAAAGTGAAGACAATTTTGTTTCTTTTATTTGAGAAAACACCGCTTTTTTAGAACGAATTTTTTTCTTATAACGAACGTTCCGATTTACCCCTTCGGAAATATGATATGCTTAGTTTTGGTTGTTTGCTGACGCTTCAAAAAATTTTATTTTTATTTACGTTTTTAGAAACTCTATTACACTTGGTTGATTCTGTGTTTTCTATTTCGTAAGTGCACTGTTGTGTTTTTCTGATACAAAAAATTTTTTTTGTGCCACTATTTAAAGGGAGGCAGTTGACTAGAAGACCGTATCGTCATTTTGCTCTCTTCCTGTGCTTTCGAAAGTTTTTTGTCACATATACGTATATATTAGTGCATTCTTTGTTTTAAAGTACAAAACAAATAAACTGAACTGAACTGAACCGAGCTTTCATTGATCATATATTCTTGTTTTTCATAGCTATAGAGAATAGCAAGGGCCTTTAGCTGAGGTTGGCAACTCGCAGCCCCGGAACCGCATTTTGCTCTTTGGCCCATCTCCTGCGGCTCCCTGTGGCTTTGGGAAATAAACGAACGTTTAATTACCAAATTGGAATCAGGGGCGGATTAGCCCACCGGGATTTCCGGAATTTTCCCGTTGGGCCTGTGTTTTTATCGGCCGGTTTTGTAGTCAGTCGTAACTCTTTTATATCATGAACAAGTACGAAGGAAAAGTTTGTTTTGGAAAACAATAGTTGAAACTATGTCCTAATAAGAATGATATAACCGAATTAGTCGGTTAAAGTGATAGCCTTTACTGCCACCTATCTTTCTCTATTATAAGAGAATTTTGTGCTCGTAGGTCCGGTTTGTGAGAATTAGCATTGGCACGTCATTATCGACATGATAACTAATAAATGATTCCGTGTTTACTGTAGGCTATAGTGCTCGTACAGTGGCCTAGGTTTAGCAAAGTCAGAAATTTGTTTTCTTAGATCAGTGGTTTCTAACGTATTTCAACTCGCGGCCTAATTGTACTGACAAACTGTTTGGAAACCTGTTATTATAAGATATAGACTAAGGCTAGGTTACAATATTACGCTTTCCATATGGCGGTAGCTACCACTAATAATATAAAACAAATTTGTCGCAATTTTAATATGGTTGTCACCCAAACTGACCACTTTGTGAAACATGCCAATAAAATTTGAATGATCATGGATGTAATATCATAATTTAAAGCAGCTTTCCTCCAAAACAGATTCGTAAAAATAAAAATGATATATTTGATGTAGATTTAACAGATTTGCTGAAAAAGTTTAAGGTTGATGGAATTATGGATCTAGTGATTCAAAGCTTAGAGAGTAGTTTTGCCTTACATAGGAAGCTATATGTCGATTTAAGCTACGTTAATCCCAAGCGTTTTTCAAAAACACTTCAAAATAAAATTCCCATTTCTGCTGTAAACATAACATGCAAGCTCTTACCAAATAAAGGTGAAGATTTTCTTACTGTACACCAATGTCTTAGGCAAGAACTCTTGGATTTTGCATTGAAATGGCCGGAGTTGCAGAAAACCACACCTGTGTACTATGCTGATTTGGATGGGCCGGACAAAATAGGTTTGTGGCATTATTATCTATACCAATAGATTATAGCTATTTGTTTAATCTATGTTGGAGCTAGGGAAGGGGATGAAGTTGATCGAGTGAAATGGACATTACTGTCGCGCTGTGGCGACCCCGAGTAGGGAGAAGCCGAAAGAAGAAGAATTTAAACTATGTTTTATATTGATCTTCAGTATTGCAATATGAATCATAAATACCTGTATAGCCTACTCATATGACATCTTTGTTTTATGCAACATTATTTCTTAAATGCTTTTCTTTTCATAAATAGACGATGAAAAAGATTTGGATATTACCCACTGCTTGAATAACCTTAAATGTCAATGTCAAAACTGTTTTCTGTGCTGTTATACTGCAATTCGGAGATACAGAATGTACTGTAAGAGTTATCCCCTTCTATATCAGGCATACAAAGTAATCCTTACTCTTTCCGTTACACAAGTGGCTTCCGAAAGAACTTTCAGCAAACTGAAATATGTGAAAAATTGTTTAATAAGTCAGCTTATTAAAAATCGTCAGGACTAGCTGCTTCTTATGCGTGTCGAACGTGATATTCTAGCACGGGTGTCGAATGACATGGTTATTGATAAACTAGCTAGATGAAATGTTGAAACGCGAAAACTGCTGTGTTGCCGTGAATAAATAAATTGTGCATTCTAATTTTTTAAAGAACTTTTGTGTATCGTAGCCTATAATTTAACATGGTACTTACCCGGTTTAAATGATTTTTTCAAACAGAATATTCTTATTTTTCTTCAAGTAATATTTACAATGATATTAGTTACAAACCACAGTGTTCTTCAAATAAATAAATGCAATGTTTAGTTTCACCTAAGATATTGTTGGTAGCATACACGATATTTTTAAATAGCTTAGTTAAATATAGTACGAAATAATTGGTAAATTAAACATTGTAGATTAATATTTTTTCATACAAAATCGAGTTGGAAAAAGTGGGCCGTTTTTATTTTTAAATTCCCGGGCCGGTTCAGTTTGTTAATTTGTCCCTGATTAGAATACTTATTAAATTTAAATAATAAAATTTAAACAATACACTTAAAGCAGCGAAGACTTTTTTTCTTTTTTCTGTGTTCACAATGATTTTACAGTAAAATTTTGAACTAAAGTAAACCTGGAGTATGACTTTGAGAACCCAGTTAAAGAAATTTTAAGATTTTACATTGAAATCGAAGTGAAGCCCAAAAACAAAGTCTTCAGCTTGTTTACTAGCCGTTTTTGGCTCCCGATACTTTCTTTTCTTTGACACACGAGTCCAAATGGCTTTTTAGTGCTAAAGGTCGCCAACCCCTGACCTATAATTACTTGATTGTTTGTCATTGTCACAAGGTTCTTTTGAATTGGTAAGGAGAATAGGATTTCTAAAAATTTCTTTGACGTCACTCATCGATCTATTGTTGTACGTTTTTCATATCGAACAAATTATTGTACGATGTTCGAGAACTTAGGTAATTTTGAAGCTTTTACCTATGAAATGATCTGTTTTTTTCTACGAATTTACATGAATGAATACGGCTTTGCCGATTAGTCATCACTATTACATAATCACTAATAATTATTTGAAAGATTTGAAATCGCTCATATACAAAGAAGAAAATGATTTTATTTTACGTATGTTAAGTTAGAGATCACATGATTAGGGAGATTGTTTCTCTATTGCACCTCATATTTAAACCACTATAAGTTGCTTTTGCGCTGTTTACTTTTGTCAGTTTCCTAAAACAAAAATTGAAACTTCGGTTTGGATTAAACTTTATAATCTGTTTTATAATAAAAAAAAAAAACTTTTCTGTTTAAATTTCCGTAAAATCGAAACAAAAATCTGAAGAAACAAAATCGTAGTCAGTTTACTTGCCTATTTGGGTCACTTTTTCAAAGGATACTGAGCCGTTGTTTGAAGAGCTATAAATAGAGGAGTGAAAGCAGGGAGTATGGAGAAAAATGCCTTGCAATACAGAAGCATTGTCTTAGACGTGTCTCTACAATTATAGGCTATTGTATAGCCTCGACCAAAATTATAATATCAAACAAATTTTTTGCAAAATCTATTTAGACAAGAGGTCACCAAACTTCTTTCGAAAAAAACATATTGCTAATAACTGTGACAAAATTAGCAAGGGCAAAATTTAAAAAAGCACTCTAACAAAAGCAAAATTTGCGATTTGGTGAAAATTTTTGCTAAAAAATTGGTTGCCAAAAAACCAAAAACAGGTCCTCATTTGAGTTTAAAGGTGAAAAATTTTTACCTAGAAATTGAAGACCTATGCGAAAAGATCTTTACTTGAGAGAGAGACGTTTAAATCTTTCGAGTGTCAGCTCATTTTGTTTTATCAAAATAGTTGTGAATGTTGAACAAGGCGAAGCCACTTTTAATCTTGAGACCTATTTTTTTACTTTTCCTCTGCAAGAGGATTACTGAATATTTTAAAGTTTTTTTCTGTTTTTAATATGGAATACCGAATATAACGTTTGTTTTGCGTTTCTAAAAAACCGTTGGGTTTTTGTATCTTTGGTTCTGTGACGTAATAGCCGACACACTTCTCCGTGCTAAAACTAAACTTATTTTACCCGGTCGCAACAACGATTCCATAAGCCAGCGCTTCTAAACTCGTTGGAATACGTAGACCTCTCGCCTAATTTTGTGAAGTCCATATATCCCTGGTCTAATTGTTGCTCTAAGTACCAAGTAAATTATCTTTTTCAACTTCTTCAAAAATTATAATTTCAACGTCAAAAATTACACTACGTAACAAAATTTCACAAAAAATTTGTTTGGCCAAATTTTTTAGATGTGTCTGTATGATTTTCAAGCGCTGATTCCAAAAATGCTATCGGTTTTTTTCTATCATCGATCGTTTTCGAGATATGATATTTTCCTTTTTTTTGTAATTTTTCGTTAACTGTATATATATGATGCGGTTATGATTGCTGTGATCTGTCTCTATCAGCATTATCTTGTTGTAAATCAATGGTTTATTTAACTGAGGGAGTGAACGGGCATATGGGATGCGAAATCTCACTGTCAAAAGTACTTTTATTATCTGTCAGTCCTCAGTTTTTGTTTTATCTCTGCCTGTTAAATTCAGAATAGTTGATTAGAAAGTCATGTTTATATTGTTCAGTGTATGCAGAGAGAAGTACCGCGTTGTGGTCAGAACCTAACAGCCAGCCTTGAATGCCAACAGCCTACTCAGTACCCCCTATGATCATATTTTGTAGAGTTAAGTCTTGTGTTAATCTTAGATTGAATTCATCTTTTAAATCGTAAAAATCAAAATGTCCAGTAGAGAGTGCAAAAATTCACGAATTGCTTTTATTATGTATGTGGATTCTACATCAGTGGTAAACACATCACATACAAAATTGTTAAAGGACAAAGTATTGGACAGCTTATAGACTATATTTTGGGATAGACATTGGTGATCAGAATAAGCCTTGGGCACCACATATAATCTGTGGCACCTGTCAATCTAAACTTGAAGGATGGTTGAGGGGTTCTGGAAAAGTTATGTCATTTGCAGTTTCCAGAGTTTGGAGAGAGCCCTAAAATCATCATGATGATTGGTGCTTTTGCATGATAAACATTTCGAAGTATCGCAAGGTCAGCGGAAAAAGAGCTATGACATATCCAAGTATACCCTCATCGATTGCACCTGTTTCTCACAGTGAATCTTACCGGTTCCAAACCCACCATCAAATGTGAGTTTTTTTTATGGATTACTAACACTAATTTATTTTTTCTAAGATTGGGTCCAACTTCTTATACTGTATGCTATGTAGCCTAATTGTTATTTATCATTTCAGGTAGAAATGTACTTCAGTAAAGACTCATCAACAACAACTGACACTGATATGCATCATCAACAAGTTCAGAACCTCATTTTCCAACTAAAAAAAATTGGATGATTTAATACGTGATCTGTGTCTTACGAAATCTGAAGCAGAATTATCAATATCTAGACCGAATGAGTGGAATCTGCTTGGGGATGACTGTAAGAGTACCGCCTACAGAAATAGGCACTTGGATTTTTCTGTCTATTTTGATGTTACTGAAGACCTTTGCTATTGCAAAGATGTGGAAGGCTTGTTTAGCGCTGTTCGAATAGATCGTAATCCTACTCAGTGGCGGCTTTTCATTGACAGTTCTATCAAAAGTCTTAAAGCAGTGTTAATTTACGATGGCAATATATATCCGTCAATTCCACTTGCTTATTCATTACAGATGAAAGAAGACTATGAAAATGTCAAGCAACTGCTCATTAAAATCAATTATGCTCAGTTTAAGTGGTATGTTTGCGGTGACTTTAAAATGCTAGGAGTTTTGCTGGCTCTGCAGAGTGAATAGCCTACACAAAATACTCCTGAATTTTGTGCTTTTGAAATAGTAGAGCTGACGGAGAACACTATGAGAAAATGCACTGGCCAACACGGAACGAACTAACACCAGGAATGTACAATGTCATCAGGGAGCCTCTTGTAAGCCGGGAAAAGGTTTTACTGCCACCTCTTCATATTAAATTAGGTCTAGTAAAACAGTTCGTTAAAGCTTTGGATTTTAAAGAAGTTTTTTAAGAAATCTGTTTAATGTTTTCCAGACTATCAGATGCCAAAATAAAAGGAGGAATATTTGTTGGTCCCCAGATAAGCACAATGTTAAAGTCTGAAGGCTTGGAAGCAAAAATGAATGAAATAGAAAAGGAAGCGTGGCAAGCATTTCGAGGTATGGTTAATGGATTTTTGGGAAATAACAGCAACTAAAATTACAAAGAGTTAGTGAAAAAGCTTATCAAAAGTTACCAAAACATGGGTTGTCGCATGTCTGTAAAACTGCAGTTGTTATGCTCCCATCTGGACTTTTTTCAAAAAAATCTTGGTGACTTTAGTGAGAAGCATGATGAGAGATTTCGCCAGGTTATTGAGCCTATGGAAAAACGATATAAAGGCAGCTGGGACAGTGCAATGATGGGAGACTACATTTGGTCTTTGGTAAGGCAAGATAAGAGCAGTCATAAAAGAAAAGCTCGCTCAACAGTGCATTATTGATTGACTCTTACTATTTGAAAAAATCTATGTTTATTTGAACCTTCTTTTTTATAAACGTTTTAAAGTTAATTTTTGTCTTTCATAAATTGAGCAGAACCTTGATATGCAGATATAATTTACTGCAAAAATCGAACACAATTCGCTAACTACAGCTATGTCGGATCAAACAAAAACTTTAATATCTCGAAAAGTAATGATGTTATGAAAAATCTACCTGGATTTTTGAATTCAGCACCCAAAAATACCTAAAAGGGCGCTAAAAAAAGTAGCCAAACAAAAATTGTGTTACGTACTGTTATGTTTGCAATGTTTCATTTTACTATCGTCAAAAGTGATGGTGTCTATAAGAATTATAAGATTCGTTAAAAATTATGTTGCTAATGCTGATACAATCTAAAAGCCACGTCAAAATAATGTTTCCAGCGGCACTTCAGGACCGATAGGAACTATGTGGTGCTGAGTTTGATGCCAACACCGGAATTAAATCGTTTTCTAGCTCACAAAGGCGATCTTCTATGTTAAGGAAATTTTCTGAAGAGGTTGTTAGATGATTCTCTCCAATCCTAGCGCCTGACCAGTGATGATCTTACCAAAAAGGAGGGCCCGGTGCAAGAAAAGTAGGAGGGCCACTTTTTAGTGTATCAAAACAAAGTGATTTCTAAAAAAAGTCTTTATTTTAGGGGAGCCACTGTTTAGTGTTTCAAAACAGTGTTATCTCCAAAAAAAGGTTATCGTTTTAGGAGGGGCCACTTTTTAATGTAACAAAGCAATTTTTAAAAAAGGTCTTCATTTTAGAGATGCCACTGTCCTGAAACTACTATGAAGCAATAGACAAATATCGTGTGTACGGGGGCCACTTTTTGATGTCTTTTTTGGAGGGGCAGTGCGGCCGCTCCGTTTGCACCCTATTAAAACCATCACTGCTCCTAACTATAATTTACCAAATCAGATTTAAATAAAATATAACCTTTATTTAAATGATATCAGTATAAATCACAGGTTCGCAGAGCTTACGTTTTTTGACGGAAATTTTCTCCTGTTTAACAAAAATTCAAATCTATAATACCAACTGTACTCCAACTAACGAACAACAACTTTACCGGGCGATTCAAACAACTCAGAAAGCCCTCTACAAAAATAATAGCGTAGAGCAGTCTTCCCAACTACTTGATAAGACTGAGTTTCTCTTCTCTAAAGTTTTAGAAGCAAGCGCTTTCATAGCAAACGTCACCATTAAGCACGTGGCGATTTAACACTTAAAGATTTGACTATCAGTGATGTTGATCATGCATTTTGCAATTCTCGCAATAACAATGCTTTTCTAATTAGTTCAGATAGCGCTACCGAAATGTAAAGCGAACACTATGGGGTTTCAACCAAATTGCACAATTCTAATGAAACTTAAATAGTCTGAGCTCGAACAAAAAAGATAATGACTTTTTCAGAAACAATAACCAATTGCGAAATTAGAACGTCAAGAAAGAGCTGATTGCGAAACAACCAACGGAAAAAAGATTTCACATTGCAGTCAAAAAGAAAAACGTAGCCAACCAAAACTTCAGTTATTGACTTTTTTTTTACCTTCCCTAGATTTTTCACTAAAAAATATTAGACCTGGTATTTTTATGTGATACGTTTCAAAATGATGACCAAAAAAGGTCTTTGCGCTACTGCTGAAAGGAATTAGGCTACTTGATTTCCAAACAATTGATTTCAAGTTCTTAGAAATGCTTTTGAATTGAGTGGAACGTAGATGGTTAATTTTTTTATAAAAAATCTTGTGGATAGGTCGCTACGGACCCCAGGGCCTAACCCTAACCCTAACCCTAACCACATTTTTGAAACTCTCTCTTAAGAGTTTTCGATCTGAAGTAGCCTCTATCTTCCGATCGACGCATGACGTCAACCTTGATGAGATAAAAGCTTGTTTTAGAAGATTAAGAAAATTGGTATTAAAAGAGATTTTAATTAAAAATAAAAATGACAGAAATTAAATTTAAATATAACATAAACTCAAGCCTACGGGCTTGTTTTCGCTATGAGCGTGGATCAAAGTATTCTTTGTTTGTTTTATTGATGTTTTGCTTTGGTTAGCGCTTCTTAGATTTTAAGCGCGGAAAGATCAACAAAAGAAACAAAGAATGCTCCATTCCACGCTTGTGGTGAAAACGAACCTTAACTTTTTTCTTCAGTAAATTGTTTTGTGGTTTGAATTGTTACGTTTACGAATTGTCTGAAATATATAGGATGCAGATAAAACACTTAAATAAACTGGCCTATATACGAGCTATATATATATATATATATATATATGTACAATAACCAAACAAAAAATTGCAAAAACGTAAATCTAAGTAAGATTAAAGTTGCCGACCTCTAATCAATGATCATGAATCGCGGAGCAACGTAACTTGTAAGCGTTAAACTTAGAAGCAACCGCCGAGCAATTAACCCGATCTGATTATTTAGATACGTCAAGATATTGCTCTCCGGTTTAAAGTTTTTACAGTGGAATTTTAAACCTGTTTGCTGAGACCCAAGCGAAAGTACAGCTAAGTGTCATTTCCAGGCTTAGTAGAATCTCAAGATTAGGAGATAGGCTAAATCGAGATTATATTGATCGCTTTCGCGTTGTGTTCTACTTTCCCGTGAGGCCGAAATGTTGTTGCAGATCTACCCGTGATCTAATCGAAACCATATGCTTTGAAATGAAAATCTTGACCCAACCAGAAAATTTCAGTAAAGGGTTTAAAAGTAAGATCAGAAACAAGCGACACCAAGACCGCAATATTTTGTGTAAAATACGGTGCGTCTATTGCAATTCTACTTGCAATAGCTTTTCGTTTTTCTAAAAATGGAAGGCCGTATTTTAACTGTATCTAGTCGACAGCAGCCTTTCTTTGGTGGTCGCTCCATTGAACAACCTGCGCAAAAGATTTACTCAACTAGAGCAAAGCTTTCTAGCGGTGTGGCACAGCATAGTGGTTGGCCGCAAGACGATGCTAGATGTGCTACAGGACAACTGTAATCTGCCGAACATATTTTATTGAAGAAAAAACTTCTACGAAATTTAAGCTTTACAACTGCTGAATGATTAGTTAAATTGAACTTTAGCTAGAGCCCATACGCACATGTAGTGCTGTTCTAGTAACTTTACAACGTAATAATAAATTAAAGTTTTTCCAATCAAAAGCGCTTATTAATCAAAATCAATCAAACCAATCAAAGTCAAAACCAAAAGCACTTGCCATTAGACAAAACTGGTTTATGAGTGAGAACGCCTTTTGCGGCTAAACTGCAAAGTCAATAAAGAATCTCCTTTGCTTATGAAAGAAAACTTTTTATGTTTTGTAGATTTTTTATATCTCATTGAGAAAAATCATAAACTGTTTATTAAACAGATTTTTTAAATTTTTGGTGGAGCTTTTGCCTCCAAATCTTGGGCGTTCTTCAAGTGTGCCACAAATAAAAGACGGTAGCGGAGCATTGATTTAGAGGAGAAGCCGGAGCGCATAAGGCATAGTTAACAGCTTTGAGAAACTGCATAGCCTATTCAGAACATTTTTCTTTCTAAAGTCAGAAATGTTTAAAATATGGTCAAAAATTAAAAACTGTCCCAATATTTAAGTAGCTGTATTTAATGTTGCAAATGTTTAACCTGTTTTTTTTTTTTTTTTTTTCTGATACATTTATCAAATTGTTTAGCTCTTACAGTGCGCGGATCTTCAGCTGTTTCTTGAAAGCGAGGAAGAGTTGCCGCGGGGTTGACACTGCTAAACGCGAATTTCGACGGCAGCATGCGATCAGCGATCGTTGATATTCTATGTAACATCTACAAACGCAAAGATATTACTGTATTCTGTTGTACAATCTTATTAATTTACACCTTTGTAGGCCTAAACAAATTTCTCAGAAATTTTTTCCGAACATTCACTTATCACTATTGTTACTTCAAAAAAGTTATAAAACTCTATGTTTAGAAAGTTTTAAACTCCAAGTTGATTTAAATATTTTTTTATTAGTAAATCAGCTTTTATACAAACAATTTATGATGCTGGTGTAGTATGTGATTTACATACTTCATGTTTCTGATATAGCTTGTGATTTAAACGTTGAAAAGAAAAACGCAGTGAAATACAGTAATTATCAATGAAAAAATAACTTTAACCCTAATCCTTTACTCAAACCCTAACACTTCCCTTAACCAGTGTTGAGATACAAACTTTTAAAAACAGGTTCTTTTCTGCATAGAACATACTAACAAAAGGTCCCCTCATTATGCAGAGATATACTGATACATCGATTACGATTAAGATCGGGTTTGATGAATGTGCTGAAACTCCAAAAACAAATTCGCACAAATTCTTGCAAACCTCCTCAATCCCAGCACCTGCCCTTAATCCTGATCCCTAACTCTAACCTGACCTAAAACGTTACAAGATATACTTTTTGAGTTACAGTACATTCAAAATTCTTTCATTTATTCGACTTCAAATATTGATCAGCAATTAATTTAAATGTAAATTCTTGTAGATCACAAATGGCACATGGATTACATATTACACCCGCACTCATTTTATTTTTTACGTATATCATATATCCAAATCATATCATATATCATATATCCAATTTATCATATATCCAAATCAAAGTCCAGAAAAAGCGTTTTTACTATTCGTTTCAGCGCTTAAGAATAATCGTTAATTAACTGCTACGATTTCAATTTATAAACAGAATAGGTGTCCTTTTTTTAAGCCGTTGCCGCATTCAAAATGAAACTACATTCTCATTCTTGTTGCTGTTGGTCTATTTCTTTTGTTCTTCTGTAGAACTTTTTCAATTGGAAAAACTATTTACCAAGTCGGATTGCTTTATTTTCACCACCGATTAATTTGATGCAGTTTGTGATCGTAAACTTTCAACATCTTTTACGATACATCTTCGATGCCGAAAGAAACAGCGGACTTGTTTCGTAAAAGGATTGGCATGTCACAGATGATCCAAATTGCAAAAAATCTTTTTCAAAATAGAGCTACAGAATAAGTTTTAAACTTTTAACTTTATTAGCGCTAGCAAATCGAAAGAAGCTAGTCAATTGAGTTTTTTATTACATTGCATTTTATTTTTACAATGTAATATAACAATGTAATATTATTACAATGCAATGCAATAAAATAAATATTATTATATTTATTTTATTATATTGCATTTCATTTATACAAATTTTTAATTATATTGCAAATATCGTCACATCACATCAAGGTAGGTTAATATAAAAAGATTTTTAAAAATGTCCGGTCTCGAGACAATTTTAGAAAACACCAGAATGAAACAACTTTAAAAATACGAGATCAAAACCATAACTAGACCTTTCGAGTTAAAGATAAGATCGCTAATCACAATCAAATGCGAAAGCCAACAATAAAATCAAAATCTTGCCATACATCTTTTTCGTCAAATTATCTGTTTCTCTGCTCATCTTCTTTATAGTGAAAAAATAAAGTAACATTTAAAAATTTTTCAGAAAATCCTAAATAATAATTGAAGAAACTTTTCGTTACGTTTTATATCAATTTTACTTTGTAAAAACCAAACGTAATTTGCCATTATGTGTTTCTTAAGTTTGCTTGGTAACAAACTTCAGGATCTTTTTTCGCTAATTGTTCCATCAATTTGAAATAAATAATCTAAATTTCTGTCGGATATTATGGCTTAAAGTTTAGATTTGTTTCAAGATATTAACAACAACTTAACTTAGTTTAGCGATTTGCAATCAACAAAAAATTTGTTCCGTTATTTTTTCGGACTTAATCTTTGAGTAAATGTTTTATTGCGGGTTAGCTTTTCTATGTCTTTACAAAAACTTCTGCTAATATTTTAGCACCGCTTTTATTTGAAATTTTTTGACACAAAAAACGTCTATTCTTCTTCAAACAAAACCAATGAAATTTTATGAGCGCTTGATGGCTGATAGCTCAAATAAATTTAAAAAATAAGAATTAACTACCAAATAAATATTGTCGAGTATCCAGGAAAGCTGATTTGCATGAGAAGGGTATTAAGTTAAGAACTTTTAAAAATGAATTAAACGCTATAAGTTATTACAAGGTCGGCAGCTTGGTCGAGTGGTTAAAGGGCCGGAATTGTGATCAACATGTTCTGGGTCCAAAACCTCTTGCACCATTCTGTTGTGTTCTTGGGAAAAACACTTAACGGCACATTCCCCTGCTTGGTGGTCTTGGCAAGTAGTTCTAAATATCACTCCTATTTCTATTAAATTTCAAGCGGACAGCAATATCTTGGCATCTCCGGAAGCAGGTTGGGGTAATTGCTTACCAATTTAAATCCGTCGCTTTCTGCGAGTCAAAAGGATAAATGCAGAGAAAAAATATTAAAAATAAATTTTCATGTAAATTGTTTGTAAAGGGTATTAAAATAGCAAGTAAGTGTTAAATTAAAATATTGCATTGTGTTGTATACAGATATTATATTTATCTTTTCAAATCCTAAAAAAGCTTGGGCATTTACCTAAGCGGTCCAACAAACTGTTTTTCTGCTAATTTCAAAAATGTTTCTTCAGTTTTAGTTGTCAACTAAATTTATTTCGTTTTTAAAAAAATGACATGGCTTTAATTCAAAGCTATCTTTTGACACCTTCAAACAGAAAAAACGTTAAAGAGACTTTCTCAATGCCCGTCGCAAACATTTTGACCAAGGGTTGAACCCCCTCACCATATCAAACTATGCACCAAACGCTCAATCGAAAACTAGAAATTGCCAAAATTATTTGTTGCACAATGACGAAACAGAAATAAAGTCGATTTGATATCGATGAAGGTAACATTGCGGCGACTCAGGGTTTTGAACCGATGTCTTTCGTTTTCTTATTATTTATCTTTTGTACCACATTTTTCTTGGCATCAAGTTGCGCTTTTTAATCGGCTTGAAGTGTTTTGTTTGGATTTTTATGTTGCTGAAAGATTTGTAAAAGAGGGATGCAATTACAAGCGCTAGAATCAACGTTAAAAATATTGTGTTTGCACGATAAAGAAAAGAATAGAATACGTCAGGGTTACGCTGTAGCTGGCTACCTCATTGAATAAAATAAAAATTAAAAAATTACCTTTTAATAAAAAAACGCTACTACAGTATAAGCTATATGCAAAGAAAAACCTTTTTGTCGACGAAAGCAGTTTATTTCAGCTCATCATTTTCAAAGTTTCTCGGAACTAATTAATTTCAACAAAAGTTGCTTCACAGTTAAAATATACAACGGATTGCAAGAAAAACAAAAAAATATAAGTTACATAAAGGGTTTAAAAAAGACCTGCTCTTTGTTACTTTTCTGTTAACCTTTTCGTATTTGTTTTTAAATGCAATAAATCTGTTTGCTTCAAAAAAATTGAAATTGTCAGATTTTTATTTTGCAATTTGGAAAAAAGATTGAAAGATATTACAAGCCATGAACCAGTGCTTTTATATCAACCTACTGACAAAATACGCTGTTTATTGCAAGCCAATGTTTTATGTATTTGCTAACGAATAAACAAGCACATTTGCAAAACAGCTAAACGTAAGCGTCAATCAAAATTTTTGTTATAAAATTCCAGTTTTTTGCCACTATTTCTATAATTTTGAATAATATTCTGGTAAAAAACGTTGTCCAAAAACCATAATTTGTAATCTAAATCTGGTTTTTCAAATGAGTGATAAATTAAGTCACTGACATTTTATATTTTGACGTCGTCTTTATTATGACAGAAGAAATTCATTTCTTTGTAACACTTGTTCCATTAAGCTAGGTGATTAAGATTATATGATGATTGATTATAGCGTAAGCGGAAGTAATAATAAGATCACATGATAGTGATAATGGTGAAATATTTACCCAGTTTAGCCACTTTGTTAAATATACTGCAGTTAAAAATCCTTTCCAGAAAAGTAATTGAATCTCAAAATTATTCACAATTTGAAACAAAGTAATATAATAAGGATATTTTACTTGTAAGTATATATAAGTTGATAATGTTCTTTCATCAAATTTTCAATGAATTAATTAAACCAGGTTTTTTCAAACTTGGCTCCCTAATAAAGAATTCGTAATCTGAAAGGAAAAATTGAAATAAAATTGAGATTTATTTAAATTTATGTGTCGACATTAAAAGTGTAATTTGTTTGTGACATGGAATACATTTTTAAACCAACGCTGATTTTTTGCGACTTAATAATGACCATTAAACTTGGTAGTAGCATGACCGAGTATGCTCGGTCATTCTTACGCTTTTTTACAGTCACTACCAAAAGTTTAAGACCACCCTTAATTTTAAAACAAAATTGACAAAACTTAATTCAAAACTCCGTAAAAGCTGATTTATTCTTAATAATTTTTTATTTTCACACAAAATTCACATTGTAATTGTCCTTTTAATGTTGTATCCACCAAACTTACAATATTTTGAGCCAAAAGTTAGTATTTTGTGGACCCCCCTCCGATTTTTATCACTTCTTGCAGGAGCCGTGGCATACTGTTCGCAAGATTTCTGCGGAATTCTTGGGAGATTTCTTTCACCCACACTCCTTTTAATCACTTTCACAAGGTCCTTAGCACTTGATAGATGTTTCTCGGCAACTTTATTCTTCATATTATTCCACAGATTCTCGATAGGGTTGAGGTCAGGTCTGTTGCCCAGTTAATCCAGAACTTTGGTTCGGTTCTCAGCCAGAAAAGTCTTGGCAACTTTCGATCGATGGCAAGGAACGCCATCTTGCATGAAGATAGTACAGTAAAATTCATATGACACTGCCATATAAACTTTTAGCTTTTCTGCCAGCAATTCAAGGTAACGAGGGCCGTTCATGGTTGTTCCAGTTGGAAAAAAGGAGATCCCAGCCACACCATGTTCAGAAATCGCACCCCGAATCATTTGACTTGGTGGATGCTTCATCATAGAAATCGTGTATTTCTCATTAAATCGCGTTCCACGTGGCCGTCGAACGTGTCTTTTCCTAACTATGAATTGTTGCAGGGTAGATTCATCAGAGAACATGACTTTGCCCCACTATGTTGGCGTCCAGTCATGATCTTTCTAGGCAAAGGCTAACCGTTTAGCCTTCATTGCAGGTGTAAGACGAGGTTTTCTTGCAGGCTTGTAGGATTTTAGGCCAAATTCCTGCGAAGGCGTCGGGAAACAGTTATACGGCCAACAGTAACCTCTCTTTCCAGCAAAGCAGCTCGAACTTTGTTAATAGAACTCAGTGGTGACCTCTTTTCATGAGGTGGTCATCTCTAATTGTGGTTTTTCTTGGTCTTCCGCTCCTATGCAAATCCTTGTAGGAGCCATACTGGTTGAATTTCTTGATTGATTGATGCACAGCAGTTTTGCTGACCTTTAAGTTAGCAGCAATTTTACGTTCTGATAGCCCTTCATTATGCAAAGCAACAATTTGGCCTCTTAAAACTTCACTTAGTGACTTTTTTTGACCTATTTTTACAATTTTTAAAATTTGAAAAATTCAGCACAAAACCACTAAAAATGTCTACTCTATTACCTGTGTTGAAAAGAGATCATTTAATGGGGTAACAGAGCTAAAACAATAAGTATGATGCAATCTCAAACTTCGGATGATGCAATATGATGCAATACCAAGAAATCCTATTATTTTCGTAAATGGTCTTAAACTTTTGGTAGTGACTGCATAAACTTTATTCTCGCAGGGAAACGTTGGTCGAGCAGCCCGCCGGAGGGCGCTTATTGTCGCAAGAAAGTAGATTATCCAATAACTTAAATTTTATAAAAATTTTTGTTCTGATAATTATGAATATAGTAATCGCTATGACTGCTGAGATTTTATAGAGCAATGATCGGACAACAATTAAGACGCGAAACGTGAGATTCCAAAGCGGCACATCTAAAATCAGAAAATGTGTCGTAACATTCACCAGACCAAAAGCACTGCACAGATAAACATCAACTATGTAGAAAACGTGACTAAGATTGTTATTGTGACAGACCTAGTAAGTGAAAGAGCGAGCTTAAAGAAACAAAAGTAGTGTCAAAAAGAAAACAACCTTGGTACTTCTTAAAAATTACCAAAATGCCTAATTTGTATTTTTGGGTATTTAGTTATTTTTATTTTCAGAAAAATTTCCCTAGAACTTTCTTCAATAAAATTTTCGTGGTTTACTTTGGGGCAAATGATAGTATTTGACATTTTCAAGAAAGGAATACGACGAAAACGTCGAGAACCACTGAATTAATTAATTACTTTGGGGGAATCACTCATTTCCTCAATTTTCTTAACACTAAAATGTCCCAACATTGCCTATTACAAACACCAGAAAGTGTTAATTTGAAAATTTATTTTACATTAAGAATTTAAGCATAAGTTAACAGCGTTGAAATCACTTGAAAGGATTTAATGGTCCGTGTAACAATATGATTTTAAGTGAGTAGCTTGAAGAATTTTAAAATTGGCATTTTAATTTTGGAAATTTTCAAAAATGTTGTGCAATTTTAGATTTCCGGGTAAAAAATATCACAAGAATAATTTTATTGCTGCTTTTTTATTCTCTTCTTTGGGATAATTCGTTTTTAAAACTTTTACGCTCTTGCAAGTTTAAACATTAATATTAGAGGTAAATTTTAATTTGATCTGGATACTTTCTTGCATTACTAGTGTCGTTACTGCATCATTCATTCTAGCAAATACTATTTACAAATTCTTGTTGATTAGGGACGCCGCAACTTTTTATGACAGTGAGGCTTGCAAAGTTTTTTTTTTTGTTAATTAAATAGAGTTTGTCTTATCACTCTCGTTGTAGGGATTTTTTAGTTTATTGACAAGTAAAGGCTTTTTTGATTTTTATTTAATCTGGAAAGTTTTATTTTGTGCTCCAAACAAAGACAAAAAAGTCAGCACCTGTCAAAAAGGCCTAAATTTTGCAGTTTCTAGCCTTTTTTAGCTTTTTATTCGGACAATTTCAAACTAAACTCCGGTTTGCAAGTTCTAAGAATTTTAAAAAGTGATCTGAAAAAATGAAACAATTGAGACCATGCTGCTTTAGAACTTTTTAACTTCTTTTTTAATCGGGTTATAACATTTTTTTGGTTATTTTACGTAAAAGCTCAGAAAACAGCAAGATTCAATATAAACACAATAAATAAGCTCGACATTTTTAATAAATTATTCTTCTTAATTGATCTTCTTAAATATTCTTTTTAAAGAAAGAAGTTAATTTGTCCGTGACACGCTAATTGTTTTGCTGTGTAAGTTTGAAATTTGGACGAATTGTTCAAACATTTTTTCTAAATCTTACTTTTATTGCACGCCTGGTGGAAAGACTTGTAGATGTGACATTTTTTTAAATTAAAAGTGCAGATTGATTTTATCTTGGGTCAGCGCCTAACAACTCAAATACGCAAAAATGCCGTATTTATCCGATTGTAAGCCGCGACTTACTTTGTTTTTTGGTTTCATTTTGTGCGTTTCAACGGCGGTTTACAATCAAGGGCGTTTAACAATTTTTTCATCGCAGCATTTCAGTGAAAATGAGAATCACACAAAGTGTAACGACCTCAAAGCGAACATTCTAAACATTCGCTACGAATCGAGAAATACTGAAGCTTAACTACCATCGAAAAACTAGGTTAATTGCAGGTAGTTTTATTGTTTGAGCATAGACTTTTAAATAATAGTACCGGTATCTGGACTGGAAGCAGCAGCACAAATCGGCTTATCGCCGACCAAAATATGGCTGAAAGAAAAGGAGGAAGCAGTTGATGCTAGCTGCTTGATACTAAAAGAGCAAGGTGTGAGGAAAGTGGAGAGCTACTGTAAAAATTGTTTTAGTACAAGCATAGTAGCAGAAGCATGTTTTCATTTTAGTTGCGTCACAAAAAAATTCTTATTTTCATTCTTGTTGCGTCACAGACGGTCATAAGTTAAACAACTTAAGTTTTACAGTTGTAGGTGCGGCTTACTTTCAACTTGAAAGTTTCAAGGGCAGCTTATAAAATTTTGTTATTGCCATTTCGTGTGGTGTACTTTCAAGGGCGGTTTACAATCGGATAAATACGGTAGCTGTTTACAATCTAAAAATCTTTAAAAATATTATTAAACTTAATTAGATGCCTCACCTCCCACTTGAAAAAATTTTAAATGTTAAATTTTTTCCGTAACAATAGGCATTATGATAACGTTAATCTAAGCTCAAAGTTTTTCCAAAAATTAACCAATTTTTTTTTGCGATATAGAGATTGTCAAAAATTTTCGGTTTTTCCGGGTTTAAAAAATATTCGGAAAATCAAAACCCTGAGTAACTTTTAAACATTTCTATAAAGCTAATAGCTTCTTTGCAATGGGATTGCCGTATCTGAATAGGCGGAATCCCGGACAGACATAGGCGCACCAACAAAAAAATGTTGAAGGGGCGGATAAAATAAATTTGTTTCTGAATTTAGGACGAAGACCAAAAAAAGGTCTTTATTTCGAATCGATCTCGAATTTCCCTAATTTCTTCCCAAAATCATAATGCTCTCTAAAAAAAAGGTCTCCACTTTGAATCAATCCAGATATTTGCTATTTTCGTCCCATAAAAATCAACGTGCTTTGTTACAAACTTGCACGTAGTTTTTAGTTGATGCTAAAATTCTGACATAAGGTCTAAAATCCCAGACCAAGGTCTAAAATCACGGATGTATGGCAACCCTACTTTATAATTATAAGAACTTTGTCACAATCAGCAAACACGAAAGAGCGAATTGTTTAGAGCAAGTTACTTTATATTTCTATTTTGAATTGATGCCAAACGAAACTGTATTATTTACGGAAGATCAGCAATGGCCCTACAAAGGGGAGGCCGGTGCAAGAAAAATAGAGAGGGTCACTTTTTAGTGTGTCAAATTGTGATCTCTAAAAAAAAGTCATCGCTTTCAATCGAGTACATGCTTCCTTTTAAGTGAAAAAGTGCCATTGTCAAGGTGCTTCTGTAAAGAAAAAAAAACAATATTTTGCTTATGGAGGGCCACGTTTTGACTTTTTTAGGAGGGGGTGCGGTCGCTTCGCTCAGTACCAAAGCCATCACTGGAAAAGATATTGCTGTCCGGTTAAAAGTTTTTTTGCTTGTTTAGCTTTATATTAGGGATATGACTGAAATATAAAAATATTCGCCAAGATCACTACGCAGGGGAAAATTCCTTTAACGGTGTTTCTCAAGGACACAACAGAATGACCAAGTAAAGTTTGAACTGTGATCATGCAGATCACAATCATGACGTTCTAACCACTCCATCACGCGGCCGCAGTCATTTACTTCCAAATACAGCCGTTCACTTTGTAGGGCGGCAGCAGAACACAAACTCTTAGTTGCCTTAGTTGAGAGTCAAAATACGATAAATGATTTTTGGTACCACATTGCGATAATTTTTTTCCTTATGAACGCTACCTAAGTAAAAGTATCGTTACATTTTACACATTGTCACTTTAAAAAAAATATATATACATTTTATATTAGGGTTAGTAGTTTACTTATTAAGATTCCATTAATATTAACTCACGCATTTACAAATTTGCCTCAAGATTTGTTCCTCACCGCTATTTTAAGATTTCATCTACGAAAATATTTTAAAATAATTTTGTTTTGCTGAATATAATTTAACAACTTTTTTTAGATGAAAATATTTTTGGAAGACAAAAAACCCATTATGACCGCTAAGCATCACTTCAGCCATGATTCATTTCCCTGGTTTTTTATATTCAACTTATTTTTAACAAGAATCATTTATTTGAGCTTACATGAATTTTGATATTTTCTGCCCGGCGGCTATAGGCTTCGTTAGTGTCTTCTCTATAAATACTTTGCTTTGATCCATAACTCGGTCCGAGCCAAAGCTATGTTGAAGAAGGTTATCGAGAAAATTGCGAAAATTATTGCAGCATGCAGCAGAATTAGTTGCTTGAAATTTATAAAAATATTTCGCAATTTCACTAAGCGGCTCACCGCGAAAAGTTTCGAAATAAATTTGAATTACTGAAAAGCTGGATAAATATAATATCAAAATTGATTTTCTAGGTTTCCAATAATGATGTCAAATTGTATCAGAAGGTGTTATTATCAAAGAATGTTAAAGTTAATATTTTCAAGGGAAAAATTGGGGATTAAGGTTAGTATTGTTTTTTAAAAAAATGTGGAAACACACAGGAACGGATTTGCTGAAGCAATGAAGAAGAGTTTTTACCATGAATGTGACTTGGCAGACATAGAAAAAAGAAAAAACAAAATAAAGGCAAACCCATCTTGCTACATACCAAACCAATCTGATAGTAATTAATTAAAAAGTAAATAGTTTAACCTTAGTGTTTCTGTGCTTCTATCTCTTCAAATAAATGTCGCAATCTTTTGCTTATAATTTTATACCGTACTGAAAGAGCTCCCGCAAAATTTCTTCTCAAAGCATCATAATCTGCCATCCAAAGATGGTCGTACCAAAAACCTGACTTGTTGAAATCATCAGAAACCGGTTAAAATGTTTTTCAGGTTTTCGCAAAATTAAAAACTTGAAATCGACCTTTTCTATGCTAATATTCAACAATTTTATTCAAAGCCATAATCAAGAAAAATTTTCACCTGAGCAGGGGCTTCATTTTACTCGTTTCATTCGCTGAAACGTGTCACGAAATGATGCACATTTCAAAAAAATTGCGGCAGGGATGGAGAAGCGTTGGCCATACTCTGTCAGATTTGACCATATTGAAAATCAAACCGAGACTTCCTGCGCCAGGATCAATAATACTAGACCAGGGAGGCAAACTTTTACTTTTCGCGCTATTAGGACCAGTTTAAACGTTACGTAGCGTTCACAGATAATGTGGTTCAATTTGAGTTTCATAGTTAAAAAAGTTGATTTTAATCTTTGATTTGTAGCAAAGAACTAATTTTTTTTAGTCCCCGCTTTACTATGAAATACATGATTCGCAGCGAAGGGAATTTCCTGTTGTGCTAATTAATAATAAATTTGCGCTCTCTTCTAGATACACAAAACATTAGGCGGTACTACATTACAAGCAAAATTTGTTAATGGTTGAGTTGTATATCCATTATTTTCAAATTATGGTGTGCAAAAATTTTTTTAAATTTACTTAGTGAGGATGACAATTTTTAGTGAAGTCACTTTCATTATCTTGGCCGGATGAAGAATTACTGTACATTTTACTAATTTAATAAAATAGACATGTCACGTTTGTCTGGTTAAGACAAAAAATTTTACGTAAAATATATTTTGGAGACAAAACCCAGCATTAATCAGAACTGCGCTTCATTCGAACGTTGTATCAACGGTTGTTGAACAATATCACTCATTTGACACGTGACATTTAAATGTTATTTGCTTGGGGAGTTTATGGGTCGATTCGCAATGACCTTCTCAGACGATATCGAACATTTACCATGCACTGACGCAATAAACTAATTCAAAAGCTGTGATTTAATTTTAATTGAGGCGTCTTGAATTTTCAAACTGAAAATGGTTGAGTCAATCAATTTCATTGATAGTTCAATACTTTCACCAGTATGGGTATTTTGAGGACAATTACAAAATACAAATTTTTCGTGCGTAATAAATATCTTGCAGCTTTTGGGGCAAAGTCACGCGAAAATTTTATGTAATCGCTATTGCTGGTCTCCGTATGGACCTAAAATGTGTAGATGCGTTATTAGAAAATTTCATTTCGGTTTATCACATGATCGTGACGTCATCAACAACCTACGTCATTATACTCACGAATAAAAGCCTAAACCTCCAGTTTTGTTGAACAGAAAAAAAATCCCGATATCAAGTTAACTTCTTTTTAACAGAACGAGTATCAAAGTAGACTTGAAGCTAGCGATTGAACGAATTGTCGCGGACGAGTCTTTTCGTAGCTTGGGTTCTTTGTTGTAGAAAATTATGCTCGGAAAAGTGCTAATTAAATATGTAATGGTACTAGTTTAAAATTTTGTAAAAAGTGTTTAAAGATAAAAAATTTAAAACATTTTTTAAGCTACAAACATTATTTTTATGGTAAGTTAGTGCAGTTTTTACGGAAAAAGTCGTCAAGGCTGTACAAGAAATAAACACAACTCAAAAACTTATTTAAAGGTTAAGAATTAGGTTAAAAAAATTATAATAAAGTAATAATTGTGATGTCACTTAACATCAAATACGTTCAGATAATATTTTATTATTGTTTTCTTTCATTACCTACAATATATTAAAGGTATAATTTAAATAGTAGCGGACACGTTTTCCTATAAAAGAATTCGCGTTTTTACTCGCGTTTCTGTTTACGTCTCAGGAGCTCCGAGTTTGTTTTCTCGGCAATCAAATTTAAAACAATTTTTTCTAAATTCGGTCAACATTGTGGTGGCACACCAAAGTGGGAGGGTTTTGTAAACTCGAAACATGTTTGGTGTGCAAGACAAGTTTTATGAAAAATTCCGTTTTGTTTTGGTTTCAATTAACCGGTTGTTATTTCTTTCCTATTTTTTCCGCAGATTTAAAGCTTCACCTAATTGTTTTAATGTTTTTGATAAAAAAAGAGAAATGAAACAAAATTTTTGGTAAGCAAAATAATCACATAACAGCGTCGAGTTATGTCTGTCAAAACAAAAGTTTTATCGCACAGGTTTATTCGAAACTAAGCATTTGTTTTTATGGAAATGATCATTCGTATTATGAGCATTGTTTCAAAAACAAACGAGCGATAGAACAATGGTTCCAGGAAAATTTGTCGCCAACATTTTTGCCGTAAGAAATTTTGCCGCAGAAAAATTCGCCGTAAGGAAAATTCACCGCTTACATAATTTTTTTTTTTTTTTAACAATTTTTTTAACTTTTTTTAAACAGTACTTTTAATAAGAGTGTCAATAAATCTTTCCAAACAAATAAAATTATTTATGGCAAATTTTCCATACGGCGAAAATGTTTGCGGCGAATTTTCGGGACACGGGAAAAATGAAGCGCTCTAATGCTTTTAACTTTACTTTGGTTATCAGCATAAAACTTATATTTTCAAGTTTAGTTTAAAATTTTAAAGTTAAATTATTCTGATAGAGTTTCAAATAGCAACAACTAGCAGCGTAATTGAATTAAACATTTTTATTTAACAAATTAACGCTTCAGCATCGATCCTTGTCACATGAAATAGGCACTAAACTTTTAAATGGAAGTTTATCAATGAATAACTTAATTAACTGACACAAAGCTGTGTATTTAAAACTTAAAATCATACATGAAAGTAAATAGTTATTATTAATAAAAGTAATAAAATGGAAAAAAATTAGTACTAATGCAATAAAATAAATTCATACCTAAACAAAAACGAAACAAATTTCCTAAAAACATTTTAAAGAAAATATGACTTAGCATACAATAAAGAGAATTAACCAACAATTTAGCTGAGTACGAATTTTCACGTCACAGAGCAATTTGCAATCGGTACAAGACACATTTCAAACAAATATAAAAAGTTTTGTTTAAATGTCGATTATAATTTTTTAGCGCAGGGGTGGGGAAACGTTTTAGCTCAAGGGCTGCAATCGGAAATTGAAGTTGTTTGCGGGCCGCACTGATCACGTGATCTCTAAAAAAAATCTTTACTTTAAATGTTTCTCAAATTTTTTAATTTCCGTACCTAAAGATCAATGATCACTAAAAGCAGTGACTAAGGATTCAGGTTGAAGACAAAAAATAACATGAAATTTTTTAAAATTATTTGTTTAAAGCCTTCGCGGGTCGTAGTTTTCCCACCCCCCGTCTTAGCGTAATTTTTTTTCATTTATATATGCTTAAAATCTTTAGTTTTCAATGTAATGTTTTTAAATCGTTCATACCACTGGTTATTGTCATTAGTAATTGATCATTCCGTACAACTTCTCATAACTGGACAGTAGTTAATGCAGACCCTACAATAAAACTATATTATTTTGCAGGTTTTTTTTGATTTGTTTGTTGTTGCTCCGAAATATTGAAGCAGGTAAATACCTTTTCAGTTACGTCACAATTAAATCTTATTCAAAGCTTTGAATTCAGTTTGAATTGAGTTTAATTTAAATAGTTTAAATAACAAAAGATTTTATTGAGTAATCATGTAAAGCTGATAGTCAAAAAGTTTAGTATGAAACTTGATTTACCTCAAAACGATCATAATATTAATAGTCTTTGATATTCGTTACTTACAGGCAGACAATGCAAGGATAAATTTTCGTGGTGTGGCCATCAAAGTCACTTGTGCGACATGAATGTAATGGTGGTGGAATATTGCAGAGAAACCTGTGGCCGCTGTTCGGACAACGACGAAAATAATACTGAAGGTGTGACATGCTGGAGAAAAAATTCAAAGCTTTTAAAAAAATTTTTTTTCTCGATTTTTGTAACACCGAAAAATCATAATTCCGTTTTTTATTGTCAAAAGAAAAAATCTGAGTAAAGCTTGAATAGAATTTGAGTGCAACCCCATTAACAAAATAATTGCTTCCCCTGACAAAAATAAACAACTACCTACTTTTGAAATAACGTGGCAACGCTAATAGCATTCCAGCTGTTTAAAATCAATACTTTTCATGGAGTTGGTTTATATTCAGTGTGTGGAAATTAAATTCAAAGATGTAGTTTAAAAAAATGGGAATTTTGATCAGTCCAAAAATCACGTTTGTTGAACAAAGTTTTGCGACTAATAGTTAGACAAAAACATTTTGACATTTGCTTCATTAAATTAATGACGCCGACTTTTCTGATTCACCACCTACGGCACGGTATAAAATTTTTTCAAGAGACAAAAAAACTAAATCGTTCTTTCAAACTTTTAGTTGTTTAAAAATAGAAAAGTTTTTTAAAAAAACTTCTTGCCGTCTATCATGATTAAAATACAGGACGGAAAAACACGGCATTTGCATGAAGCTGTTTAAATCAACGTAATTTCCTGCCCAGAGATATTAGATCAAATTGTAAAAAAAATTCTTACAGTGATCGCTTATGATTTAATTGCTTACTTAAACGTTTGAACTTTGTTAAGTGAAATCAACATTGATTGTTCTTTAATCGAGTGACAATGCGTCATAACCAATAAAAAAATAAGGTTGAAATAATTTTACGCAGAATAAATAGTAGTTTTATTGACCCCTGTTCATCAAATAATAATTCGAATTTTTCGGCTTCTTGTAAATTTTAGCTTTCTTATTTTTTTCGCAACAACTGAAAAAGTTTTTTATTAAATAAAATGATTTTGTTAAAGAATTTTTTTTTGTGCAGTTTGTAGAGCGTTGAATTGCGAAAACGGATGTGATTTCAGTGAAAAAGGAGAAGTTTTGGGTTGTCATTGTCCAGTCGGGTACCAACTCAACCATGATCGCCGCTCGTGTTCCGGTCAGTCGAATCAAATTCTTGAGCTATGCTTTGATTATTTTTAATTAAATAATTTCACTACCATGCTTATAGCACGAGAGGCTCTTTTTTTGACAAATATAGACCTCAAAGCAGATGGTATCGAATCAATTACCTCATGATTCCAGTGAAGATAAAGAGAGAGAGAGAGATCAGCCCCGAGGAAGAATCATTGTTTTAACTTTGCATCTGATATTTTAATTTTGCTTTTTTCCCTATAAAGTTTTGTATTCGCTTCCAATTGTCTTCAAAGAATTAGCAAACTAAACCACACTGTACGAGAACAACGTTGTCGGTTGTTAATTATTTCTCTCGAAACGTGATAATTTCAAATAAAACATATTTCTTGTACTTTTTCTAAATGTGAAACGTTTTAAACGCTATAGTAAATTAGTGCCTTTTCTCCTAATTTTTACAAGCAAAACTTTGATCTCGAATTGCATTAAATCTTCTTTTGGAAAAGAAACTACTTCAAATTGGGAGAAATCTATTCAAAAATTTCCTTTTCACAGCTTATATTAAGCGTTTCAGCGTAGAATTATTTATACGTTATCTTTTTTACACTTAAAAAATATCCTTATTTAAAGGTTCGTTCATACTTTGCGCGTTAATCGAATAAAGGCGTGCAGAGGGAGGTGTTTTCTGATACTAAATCTGCATATTGCCAAAAGCTTCCTATGACATTAATAATTTTGTTCCATCAATACTTGATTGATGAATATCTTAAACTAAGTTAAACATAAGCGCAAATTATTGACTCAGAATTTAAAAACGTTTGGTTAAACTGTTCAGTGAAAGCATTCCAGCATAACGCCTGAAATTAGTAACAGTCAATTTAAATATTATATCACTGGCTCTCCCTACAAAACTCGTTTAAAACCTTGCAAGTTATTGTTTCAAAAAATATTATGTTCTGCTGTTCGTGGAGGGTCTCGTCAATTAACCCCCTGATTTTTAGACATCAATGAATGTAAGGAATCAAACCCATGCGGCGACCCTCGTAACCCTATCTGTCGAAACATTCCCGGGTCGTTCGCGTGTGTCTCTTGCAGAGGCTTACGCAAGCACACCAACTACTACAAATCTAATTTGTGTTGCTTGAGATCACGTGAGTAAATTCACGCATGACTTAACACGAGATACGTGAAATTTTGTAGCAAGAAATTACGTAACTCTTCCCGTCGTGCTGAAAAGTTAGATTGCGAAACTTTATGCAAAAACCATGATAGCACGAAAAAATTCTGTTCTATTTTTATTCTATCACTTAAACAGTGAATGCGTTGAAACCAAAACCGCAGTCTTCTTGCTACAAAGCTCTTTGTTTTTATTATTTACGTTAAAAATTCTAAACTCGTGACATAATCAAATTTCTTTATTCGAACTGACCGTTTTTTGGCCACAGGCCCGACGGGATGTGGACAGAACAGGTTGACAGGCACTCACTCCCCTTCTGGTCGGAATGCTATTTTGGGGTTGTGGCCATGGACTGTAAGTTAATTCAAAATTCGTTTTTATCAAAAAATTATTTCAGATTTGAAATATTTTTTTAACGTATAGTAATGAAACCATTTGCATTTTCACTTTTTTAAATGTTGATATATATACTTTTTTAATTCATTCAACTTTTGTCTATTAATCATAGATAGCTAAAGCACGGATCGGCTTATTTTTTGCCAACTAATCTGCCTGAAATTTTTGTTAAATCATACACAAAAAATTTAAGCTTAATTTTTTATAAAACGCCCGAATAATTTCAAAAAACCAAAAATAAACTTGTTTCCATTATAAAAAGCAGCATTTTTTAAAATTCAAATAGTTAATGAAAAACCTTAAACAGGATTTCGAATTATTTTATAAGACAAACGCTTGTTTAAGCTTTTTACCAGAACCAAGCTTGTTGAAGCAGCCTACTTTTGAAGACGGCCTGTGTGTACTAAACCTCTCAAATGTTAATCATAGCCAATTTTGCTTAAAAAAGAGTTTTTAGTCAGTTTAAATCATTTTTTGGTTCAATGTGCAGTACTTACTTCACAGCTTATGAAGGTCGGCCTTTTTGTGATTGTACAAATTGTTAATGTACAATATATTTCCTGTCACTATCTCGTAGTAGTGGCCCGACTACTGTTGCAATGCTACGGAAGTAAGTTGTAATGTCGATTGCGATTCTCGCTCCTGCTAATTATAAGCCGAAGCTTTACTTCTTGGACCCCACGTAGTTAACTGTAATCTTTCCGATTATAATTTGCTTTTGAAAACTGCGTTTGAACAATTAATGTTTCTTTTTACTCGATGTAAATTCTCATTGATTCTTGTTGTGTTTCTTGTTGGAGGGAACCGCTTCATTTCCGAGAATCGCTTGTTTTAATGTTTAGAAAGAACTTCGTAGAGAAACGATCGTTTTAAAGCTAAGAAAAAAACCTAAGAATATCGTAAAATCAAATTATATTTCGAATATCCACCACAACGTTCCTCTTGTTAAGATGTGATGATTTTCTTAGAATCTGTATTGTTAAAAGTGAAAAATTTTAAAACCGACAACTATCTACAAGTCGAACAGTTCGCTTCTCCTTTTTTAAATTGCTTAGAGTTTTAATAAATTTTAAAATCGATTTTTTTTATATTTTTCATCGCATTTGGATTTTAAATTAGCATTAACTGTTTAATTTTTATTGTAAATATGGAGTAGTATATTATAGTAATTAGTATTAACTGTTTAATTTTTATTGTAAATTGACTAAACAAATAAATATGGAGTATTTTAACATGGTACTGATTTTAATTTTCTTGGTTCGCTCTCATGTAATCAATGTGTAAACAGATAATCTACAAAATAAAGGGATAATAACGATTGAAATGAAATCTAAAGCAGTTATATGATACGTTTACAAATGACACAAAAATTTTACAAATATTACATATTTAATTTTTTGTTTTTACAGGTTCTAATAAATGTTGAACAAAAATTCTGTACCGGTGTAATTATATCCGACCGTTGGATTCTTACAGCTGCACATTGCCTCGGGTAAACAATTTCATCAAATTAAATGCCAATTCAATTCTTCAAACTTAGTTGCTCGCGAAAGGAAGTAATTTATCATGCAAAAGTTTTACGCTTTCAACAGCACTTTTCGAAGAATAACAACCTTATAAGCGTTTTGAAGTACACTTAGCCGTGTACAATAAAACATTTTTATGTAAAGCTTCTCAAAAAGCGTTCGGAAATAGTTTAAAGGTTTTTTTAACACTTTAAACAATAATAAACAAAAAAAGAATGATTTACTTCAATTTACCTATTTATTTACCTATTCTTCGATCCTATAACCTTTATTTGAACAATCCCTCCACTTATGAAAGAGAATCATGTGAAAAAATTTTTGGAGACCAGCTACGATTAGGTAAAATTTTTATCATTGGGGCGAGAGATCATTGCGAAATCGTAACAGTTGGCTATTGCAAAATCATGTAAAAGTCTCTACATTTACAGATTTTATCTTTGTCTTCCAGATCAACACGATTAGGTGTTTCAGTACAAATAGCCACGAGAACCACGAATGAACGCGAAGCAAACGAACGAACTCGTCGAGTTTCTGTTGATCAGGTGGGAGATCAAATAGCAATTTAAAAACTTTATCCATGTAGCGATAGCATGTAGTATCTAGAGCGAAGGTAACATTTTTAATTTTACTTGATGAACGTTTCAAGATTGCTTTACAAAAAACAACTTTGTTAAAACCAAAAAGATTCGTTTTTTCTGTAAAGCAATTTTAAATGCTACTTACGAGTACATAAATTAAAAAATGTTAAATCCGCTCGGACTGCTGTATACCATTGCTGTTTTACGCTTGATAGGACGATGTATTGTTACATAATCAACAGATGTGAGTTCAACTTGAATTTTTTTAAGGTCATAGTTCATGACCAATTCAGCTTTCCGAACAACGATATCGCTCTTCTTCGCCTGGAGTCCAGAATCCGGCCCAGTTGGGCCGCGCGACCGATCTGTCTTCCCAACGGAGAGGTTCCGAAAGATAATTCAAAATGCTGGATGTCCGGGTTTGAAGCGACCTGTGAGTCGAAATCGAAAGTATTTGCCCTAGTTTTGAAGTCCATCAATTTTACCTCGGCCTATCCCTATCAAGCTCAATTTGAAAATATTTTTACCATTTAAAAAGCGTTTTTTAATCAACTTCGAGGCTTAATAAGTTTGTTTTTAAACTGTAAGGACCGAAGTTCTACTGCAATTTTTTTTTACTAAAACCAGTTCTATTTTATTTTACGATAAAATTGTTCAACTAAACGCTAGATTGACAAAAAATAATTTACTGGATCTTATGAAGAATACGTTTTAGCGGCTACTGCTAATACAGTAGGGACGACTGACCAAGATTCTGTAAAAAATGAACGCTTCAAACCAAACACATCGCATACAAAGAAAAAAGCCTTTGCATGTCTTGACTTTCCACTCAACAAAAGCTTAATGTTTTTCAACGTCTTGATGAAAAGTTTGATTGCAGACGGATCTTCCGGAATACTCCGGAAATTGGTTGATTCAGAACTGTCGATTTATGATAAAAAAGCTTGTTCCTCCTCCCTGCAGTTCAATTCCAGTCAAGTTGACTACGAAAAACTTCTTTGTGGGAAATATGAATCCGCAGTTTACTCGACGTGCCCAGGTAAATATAGACAATGATTCAGCAATTTATGTTAAGTCGGCGCTGCAAAACTTTCTAGTTTTCTTTTATGTGGCTTATTAACTTTTCTCGAATGATAATTTCTTAAATAAAACGTTCAATATGAAAAGTGCTATAGAAATTCGGAACTTTTATATTGGAATTTAAAACATGAAAAAGAAAAAATATGCAGGCGCAAAACGCGCGCTGGTATTATTCTATCAGTTGCTGTTTATTTTTCCAGGAGAAATTGGGGGTCCCATCGTGTGTCAAAGATGCAAATCATGCGACTGGTTTGTGGCTGGGATTATGACATTTGGTGATTCATGTTCACATTCTTCGAGATCTTCGTTGGCTGCTTTTTCCAGCATCGAACGATACGAAAGTTGGATAGAAAGAAACTCCGGAATAAACATTAACAAAAACTCGACCTGTCCTTCTAATAAACCTGGTACATGTTGTTATTTAATAATGAAGAAAAAGCCTAAAATAGTTTTTTAGAAATGCTTGCCTCAGTCAAAGTATGATAATAACAGCTTTATCTCAAAAATCAATCAAGGTTTAATGAGCCAAATGTTTAATAAAAAAGTTAAAAACCACCAACAACTAAATCAAATTAAAAAATCGATTTTAACCTATAGGTTAAAAGTCATCAACAGTTTTGTTCAAAAAAATACAATAAGAAAAACAGAAGTATTTGGGATGGGCCGTTTATCAATTTGTTTTAATTTTCTAATCAAAAAAAGAAACTCAAATTAGTTGTATTAATCAGAACCCTGGTTCATACGCATGTAAAAAATGCGCTTTATGTGGTAACTATGAAAACAGTAAAATATGGTTAAAACCGTTAATTCTATTATTTTCGAACAATTAAGAAAAGGTTTGATTTAAAACAACATCTTACTTGCAGAAATTATACTATGTATGTCATGAAATTTTGCAAAATAAACAATGTAAATTTTGCAAAATAACTCTTGGTAGAATAAACAAAAATAAATTTTCTACGCGATGGAATAACCATCACTCATTTTGGAACAAATTTAACGTTAAAGATATCAATGACCGAGCTGTCTTCCTTAAACATTTTTATACATTTCACTTCGACGTTTTTAATGCTGAACCTGACATCACAGAATGCTTTATGGTAGAATTTGTGGAAAAGCCGGATAAAACTTTATAAAATTCGTGTAAAAATAAATGAATTAATTTGTTGAATGCTAAAATTAGTACAGTATTTATATAGTTTTTTAATTTATACTAGTGATTGAGTTTCAGTCTGGTTAATTTGAAACTATATGCTAAACTGTGATACGTTTTTCATCATTATTATGCTATAGGCCTAGATCAGAAGCGGGGAACCTGTGGCCTTCCAAGCTAAAAAGCTTTGCATGACCAACAAAGTTTTAAGTGATGACCTTTTTTCTTACTAAATAAAGAACACCACGATTTTGAGAAGAAATAAGAAAAATCTGAAGCTGATCCAAAGCGAAGATCTTTTTTTTAGAGAACAGTATAATCTTGGGACAAAAAATGAGAAATTTAAAACTTGATCTGATTTCAAGTGAAGACCTTTCTTTTTTTTTTAGAGAACATTATGATTTTGGGATAAAATGGTTGGAAAGTCGATGTTGCTATGCGGCATAAAATGCTTGGCTATAAGAATGTGGCCTTGTTGGTAAGTGGATGCTGCTAAAGTGCTTTTACTTTCAAAAAGGTTTCCCACCCCTGGCCTAGATAATCACAACATTGTCTGCAGTGATGGATATTCAAAATTAGGGGCCGAGGCAAAATCCTAATCAGGATTCCCAAAAATTGGTGTTCTGTAAAAAAAAAGGTCTTTGATCTCGTGTTTTCCTATTTTTCTACCAAAATCATCGTGATTTCTAAAAAAAAAAAGGTCTTCACTTCGAATCGATCTCGTATTTCCCACTTTTCGTCCCAACTTGATAGTGATCTCTAAAAAAAAAAGTTTTCAGATGAATTCATTCTGAGATTTCCCACTTTTCGTAACAATTTCATAGTGATCTTTAAAAAAAATATACACCAAAATGAAACTATATGCGGTATTTTCAAAAAAAGGGGGCCGAGGCAACTGCCTCACTCGCCTCACCCAATATCCACCATTGGTTGTCGGTAATGTCTAGTTTTTAGTTGACATCGCCTTGTGTCTGCAGATTCAAGACCGAATTAGGTTGAAAAAATAATTATATTTTTTAATGTTTTATCAAAACTGATTTTTTTACCAAAACTGATCATGACTTTGTAGGTTGAAATCAATTATTGTTCATCATGATTTAACTGGTTTTAATTTTTAACTTTTTTATTAAATTTTTGGCAATTAGACTTTGACTGATTCTATTAAATAATCTTTTGCAATAAAACTATATGTGTTTAAGCCATTGAAAACAAATTTTAAAATATTTAAAGATTTTTTTTGTAAATAAAAATATTCATCTAAAATTATATAGATTTTTATACAAAAAATAAATCAATTTTGCAGGATGGCAACTCTGGAGCGAATGGTCTGGATGTAGCAAGTCATGTGAAACGGGGAACCAGGAGCGAACAAGAGTTTGTCGGGATGGTGTCGTTGGTCAAAATGGTTGTCTGGGGGACCAACGCGAGACTCGAACTTGCAATATTCACAATTGTCCAAGTTAGTATCAACTATAAAGTTTATTTGCGTCAAAATTTGTAAAAATTGTCTGAAGCAATAAAAAGCTGATCAAAAAAGTTTATTGAGTATAAACAAATAAGAATTTTTTAGGCTGGAGTGAATACGGACCCTGGTCCTCTTGTTCCGTTACTTGCGGAAAAGGAACAAGAACACGATCAAGGAACTGTAACAATGGTTTGTTGGTTCATCATGGTTGTCATGGAAACCACCAAGAAAATGAGGTGAACTGATTTCAAATGATAAATTCTATATGAGACTAAAGTGCTTTGGACAACAAGATATTTTTGTGTAGCATTTTGTAGGGTTATGTTTTAAATCTAATTTAATCTTATTTTATTTTTATTTTCACTTCTATTTATTATCCTTACTCGCAGGAAAGTGCGGAAAGTGCCTTTAAGCAATAACCCCACTGGCTTTCGAAGAAGCCAAGACGTTGCTATCCAAATGAAATTTTATTTATTTACTTACTAAAATTTAAATCTGCTTTGCAAAATCGCCAAGCTAGGGAAAGTGCCGTATGTATATTTCTCAAAGACACAACTGCGCAACGCAAGTCGGTTTTGAACCGCAATTGTAGTGGTCACATTCACCAACAATAATGCGTTCTTAACCACTTGCGCACTCCTCTTTAAATAAAACAAAACCTATAAATACGAGGGTAAATCAAAAATTATCCGGACTTTTATTTTTATGGATTATTTTAAAAACACAAAACACGAAAACGATTTATCATTTTTCTACATAATCTCCACCCATTTTGATGCACTTGTTCCAGCGGTCTACAAGCTTATAAATGCCATCTGAGAAGAAAGTTTTTGGCTGGTCACACAACCATTGATGCACCGCTTTTTGCACTGATTCATCAGAAGAAAATTTACGACCCCGTAATGCATCTTTGAGTGGGGCAAAAAGATGATAGTCGGAAGGAGCAAGATCTGGACTGTATGCAGGATGCTCCAGCACTTCAAAACCTAGTTTGTTAATGGTTTCAATGGTTGCTTTGGCAACATGTGGGCGTGCATTGTCATGCTGCAGCAAAACCTTCTTTGACAGTAATCCTCGGCGTTTGGTGCGAATTGCAGGCTTCAGGCGGTTGGCTAGCAAATCACAATAACTTGCACTGTTGATTGTACTCCCTTTTTCCAGAAAATCCTCCAAAATAGGCCCTTTTGAATCCCAAAAAATGGTTAGCATAACCTTTCCTGCAGAAAGTTGACTCTTGAATTTTTTCTTTACTGGGGAGGACGGATGTTTCCACTCCAAGCTTTGCCTCTTGGTTTCAGGACTGTAGTGATGCACCCATGATTCATCTCCAGTGACTATTCGACTCAAAAATGCTTCACCTTCATTGTTGTAGCGGTTCAGTAACGTTTGGCAGATCTCCATACGTCTACGCTTGTGCTCTTCTGTAAGCTGTCTTGGCACCCACCTTGCAGAAACTTTATTGTACCCAAGGATTTCATGAATGATTTCTTGAGCAGAGCCAAAACTGATCTGCAAAGATTGTGCTACCTCATCAATGGTAATGCGCCGGTTAGCCAAAATCATTTGTTGAGCTTGCTCAATCTTCTCTTCACTGGTGGAGGTTGATGGACGTCCTGCTCCTTCTGCATGTTTTACACTGGTCCGGCCTGTTTTAAACTTCTCAATCCACTCATATACCGTTGTTTTCGATAGTGCATTGTCTCCATATTGTGCTAAGAGTCTTTGATGAATTTTTGTCCCCGATGAACCTTCTGACCACAAAAATCGGACCACAGCACGTTGTTCTTCTCTGGTGCATTGTGCCAGTGGAGCGTCCATTTTTATCAACAGAAAATAACACGTGTTAAAACTGAACGAACAATTAGATTAGCAGATCGTGATCACGTGACACAGTAGACAACACGTGCAAAAAAAATTTTGAAAAAGCTAAAGCAAGAGTGCGCTATAGAACAATTCCGGATAATTTTTGATTTACCCTCGTATTTTTGGGATCCGCACTGTGCTACATATTGTGCTGGAAGGAAAATGCCCTGATTAAAAGGTCAAACGTTTTTAAGCCAAAGATTCTATCTTTCTCTTTTTAACGCAAAAACTCGTAGAAAAAAGTTGTAAATATAACTTCAAGTCATTAATTTGTTGAAAATTTTAATTGAGTTTATTCCATTTGGTGGAAACCGCTAGCTCCATGCACACCACAATCTAACTTTAAGTTTAATATTTACCTTGCTTTGAAAAATAACTAGTTTTTATAATTTTCACAAGGTTTGCACTGCAAGAGCATGCGCCTTCTGGGGAGAATGGTCACGCTGGAGTCCGTGCAGCCCTACTTGTGGAAGTGGTAGCAAACGTACATCAAGAAGAACATGCATTGATGGATTGATAGGGGTAGTTGGATGTACAGGGGCAACGGTCCGTTACAAAACCTGCAACCAAGGTGGGTCTATTGAACAGAAAAACAGGATCAATTAAGTGTTTTGATTTTGGAATCTGATTTTATGATCAGTAATCAAAGCAAAAGACCAGGCAATTCTTCAATATGAAATTTTATTTTAATATTTTGATGAAAAGGTATTTTAAAAGAAATACATAAAATCAGAAAAGTTTTGCTGGGCCATAATGAAAAAAAAATTGTAACAAAAGTTTGTCTATGATAGAAAATTTATTTTAAATAATTTTTCTACTTAATGGTATCAGCCAATAGCAGTGATAACCGTATAAAAGGGGGAACCAGTGCAAGAAAAACTAGGGGAGATACGTTTTAGTGTGCCAAGTTTTTTGTCCCAAAAAGGTAGTGACCTCTAAGAAAAGCTAATCATTTTCAATCAATGTCCAAAATCTTTATTTTTGTCCCAGTATCTTATTGCTGCTTTAGTCTTATAGATAAGGTGCTTCTTTGTAGCACTACCGTCATAGTGCTACAAAGAAGAAATAGAATAATATTTTGTTTAGAGGGGTACTTTTTGACGTTTTTTAGGGGAGACCCGGTGTGGCCGTTCCCTTCGTTCCGTACTGAAGCCATCACCGGCCAAGAGTACGTTTTATAAAATTTGCGATAAATATTTAGAGGACTGTCCCACCTGGAGTGCCTGGTCATCTTGGTCATTTTGCAGCAAATCATGTGGGGAAGGTAAAAGGATTTCTCGAAGGACCTGCCTCAAACAAAATGGTTGCGACGGTTCACGAACCCGGATAAAACCTTGTTCGATGACAGCTTGCGTTAAGGGTAAATATCATTTTCATATCTATTCATCCTCCTGACTCGCAGAAATATGTCGGAAGCGTTATAAGTCGGGAAACTGTCAAGCGATTACCACAAATTTTTTTGAAGATGACCAAATATTGCCGACCGCTTGAAAATTTTAATTAAATTATTTTATTTTTTATTTTGAGATATAAATGAAATTTTGGACTGCTTGCTGAGACAGCCAAGCAAAGGAAAGTGTCTTGAAGTGTCTTCCCCAAGGACACAACAGAAGGATGAGAATAAATTTTGAATCATGACCATGTTGATCACGTTTGCCAACAATACGGCGCTCTTACCCGAACGCTGCCGACTCCATAATTTTCAAATGAAAGCAAAAAAATCTTTTTCATCTTTAGCCATGCTATCAAGTTTTATAAATTTTTATTATTTATCTTTTAAAATAAAGATTTATGTTATATTAAAATTTAATCAGTGTTTACAGTGACATCAAAAAGCCTTTTTGTCATATCAACTGTTTCTCCTTCTGATTTGCACTCCCATAAAGGAGGCGTAAAAATCAAAGCAACCTTCAAATGTTTGCCCTGACCTACTTTCAAAGACGAAAAGATATTTTTGTCCGTTCGATTCCTTTTTTTCTTTTTTTAATTGCCAATAATGCTACTTAACTGCTTTTTTAGACCGGCAAGCAGGAGGAAGTGACCTTAATTAACTTTTCCAACGGCACATAATTAGGACTAGGGTCAGAGGTGACTGGGGCCTGTGAATTAATATTGACCAAATGTTGATCATGGTCGGTATCAAATCACAGCCCCTGGTCACTCGAACAAGCTGCCAGATACTTAAACCAAATGACCGGGTCAGCTGAAGAAGTGAACTGGTCAGAATCAACTTTTTTCTCGATGATGATCATTTTGACGATAACGATTAAGCGAATTACTCTTTTCAGCTCCCAGCTGTAATGGTCGCCGGGATTGGTTCAGTTTCTGTCCCCTCAAAAGGAGCTGGTGTCAGACCACTACTTACATGAAACATTGGTGCGGCCGGACTTGTTGCCGAACCGGGTGATCCTAACCCTTGCATGTTATTGGGGGAGGAATGATAGATGTCAGTGCAATTGATCAAACAAGTTTTAATAAACTTATAATTTAATATACAGTACGTGGGACTTCTATTTTTCAAAGTTTTATTTCTCACATTTTTATGTCTTTGCTTTTTTCTTTTATTTGTTATAAATAAATTTTTTTTATGTTTAAGTCAAAAAATTTTAAAACGGGGAGCAGATGCATGTTTATTTTACTTTTATCTTTAAACGGTACAAGTTAAAAGAGTTTAAGCTTTCTTTTAATAGTTAAGTGATGAAATAACTGATAACCACAAACATATTTGTCATTTCTAAAAGAGATTTATTTGTCCAAAACTTAAGTTTTTTTCAAAATTGATTATTATCTTTAGCCATAGACGGTGTTACGTAATGCAAATCGCTTCTTCGGAGGAAATTAAATTTTTTAAAATTAACTGCAATAACCTGTATCCGTTCTAAATGACCTAAATGCATCGTCCTAATTAGATAATCTCAATGTGACCTCGTTTTAGCAGTGATCTCTTTAAGGCATAAAATCGATTTTATTGTTAATTTTGTCGTCTGAGCCACGTGGCCTAATTCGGGTTTATTATAAATAGAGAGAGATCGCTCGTATCGCACAGTAATCAGAATTTCGCTCAGAGAACGGTGACCGTGCTGTGCTGAATGGTCAGGTGAACATTGTATTATTTTCTGCTGTATTGTGTTAAGTAACTGCGTGTGTGAAACCGCAGGTAAAAAATAAACTCCTCTCCTTCATATTCAAGTTGCAGCTATATTTTTTCTGAATCGGCCGTCATAGAGTTACGCATACTAAATAAGGGTAGTTTGTAACTGGGAGGGATTTCGCTGATCTTATTTAAACAAGTTCAACACTAGACAGATATAGCTATTGAATTACGTAAATCGTCGGACACGTCAGTATTCTCTCAACGAAGGGTGAACTTAAGAATCGCGAGTCTTTCCTTCATCAACAAAAATTGAATTTAATCTCTTTCTCTTCTCCAAAAATTGAACTTATAAGTAGTCTTTATAACAAAAATTGAATTTATAAATTTGGTCTTTGAACCAGATGGGTTAATTAGAATTACAAAGCAGACCATTGGAATGGACTGTGAAACCTTTATTCTTATTTGATTTTAGGACTAGTTATAAGCCAATTATGATCATAAGCGTAAAACCAAGTTTACTTTAAATGTTTATAAGCCAAATTTTTTAGCTTTTAAAAGGCTAATCAAAATATAATTTGTTGCTTTAAAAATTTGTAAGATCAAACCGGCTTTTGTTTGAAATAAATTGCTTTGTTACTGTAAAACTTGAAGTGTTTAGTAGAGGCGGATACCTCGAGGCATGTCTCGAGACATAGAGACGTCTCGAAACACGTTTTTTAAAGTCTCGATCTCGTCTCGGTCTCGTGATCCCAAGGTCTCGTCTCGGTCTCGGTCTCGGTCTCGGAGTACTGCGTCTCGACTCCAGGTTGAGACATTGCAGCCATGTGAGCAAAGCTTACAGGTGTTTTAAATATGTCATGATTTTCGGTAAAAATCGGTTATTTGTACGTTTTTTAGCCATTCGGAGACATTGCCCTCTTTAAATTTGCCATTAGTTACAGTAGAATTGAACCATGGCAATCTTTATGCATGGCAATCAAGAAGCCTGATCACCGCATATGGTGCTGGATTTATAGACCTGTTTTTATCAACATTTAAACGTCATGCATTTCATATTTTTATAAAAAACTTTGGCATCTCAAAATCCGGCTCCCCGGTACATCACGATATTTTTAATTGTAGTCGATACTGTTCTAGGACATTATAATAAGTTGCATGTGTGAGCATTAAGAAATTGCAATGATTGCATTTCAAAACCTACTCGCTTGCTTCTGTTGTGTCCTAGTGGAAAGATACACAGCGGCACTGTTTTTTGATTTAAATTTTAGTCATATTACAAAATAAAAATTAAAAAATATACGTATATAACAAGTTACCATCTGTGGCATTGTGCATCACGCAAGCCGCACCCGCGACCATAGTTTCCGGTTTTAAACTTTTATCAGGGTAAGTCAGCTTACCCAGGTTTTATCCCAGAGCTGGTCATATATAGAAAGAAAAATCTAAGACTTGTTGGGTTTCACCAGATGTATTGTTGCACAGATAGAAGCGGCATGTTATTCAAGTTTTTGAGAAGAAAATTTGTCAAAAGTCATGAAATTTGGGAAAACCTCTGGATTAAATAAGCTAATATATGTTAATTTTTACCTAATTGCTTTTTTATTAATTTTTGCAGCTCGCGAACTTTATTAGTTTATTGAATACGGCTCGTGTTTAAAAAAATTTTCCCACGCCCGGTGTATAATTTCGCATTCGTTATAAAAGGTTAACAGCGTGACCGATTGGGTAAAAGCGCTTTGATTGATGGCGAATGCGATCGACACGGTAGCGGTTCGAATACTACTACCATTATTTTGGCCTTGAGAAAGACACTTTACGGCACTTTCCTTTGCTTGGCGGTCTTAGCAAGCAGCTCTAAATTACGTTAATATCTCTAAATAACGACTAAAGGCGCGTTTACAACCGCTTACAGTACTTTTGTGCTTGAGCGTAGTTTAGCTTAGTTTAGTTAAGTTATGCGAAAGAACTGTTTACAGTACAAATTTTTGCAAGCATAGTTGAGTAAACTTTGGTGCAGTCAGAGCATTGTCCATGGCTTGGTCGTAGATTGCTCTATGCATAAGTAAATGCTTATTTTGGTCATTAAAATAACGCTTCACAAACAATTATGATTTTATAAGTTTTAAATACAAAGTTTTGCATAAAATATAAACGTGTCGTAAATATTTTCATTGAAACTTGAAAAATTAAGGCTAATAAAAAAGTAATAAAATGCTATCATTGTGGAATGTAGTAAGATGTTACTTCAATATCGTATAGGCCTACATGATTATAATAAGAGATTAAGAATAATTTTTTCCCTGCTGTGCCGTGGGAAATGCATGCAGCTTAAAAATACTGATGTGATAGCTTGGTTGCAGGCTATCCCTGATCCAATTTCTCAACCTTTCCCTGATGGCAATATTTACTTAACTTTTATTTACTTGATAAAATTTGATAGAAGGCCTATTTATTTTATAATTTTTCTGTTGGCCTACATACTTTCTGCATTCTAATATTTAATATTTTTTGATAAATTATGTGACATCTGTTCTTTGCTCCACTTTTTGAGGTTTAGTAAACCAGCATCAGATAAAAATTTATTTTCGGAATTCTATTTTAGAACTCTTTTTACGTATTTTTTTTTGACAATTTAGTTGGTTGATCTAGCAAATTTAATTGGTTACCGTAATGAAATAACCTGGATGTATTGATGGCAAAATGCGATCGACACAGTCCCGGTGCATAACCCACCTGTTTTACTCTGTTGTGTCTTTCGGAAAGACACATTGCGCCACTTTCCGCTGCTTGGCGGTCTTGGCAAGCATCTCTATATTTCCATTATATATCTTATTAAAGCACAAACTAAATAAAAATTTTTAACCAAACACTAACATCTTAGCACCTTCAAAAAATAGGTCGGGGTAATCGCTTTACAATACCTTAAGTTTAACACCTCTAACGTTGTCCAGCCATCAGGAGGATGAAAAAAAGATAATGACATTAAGCGTCCAACTTTTACGCGACCATAAAGGTCAGTGATGGCTTATTACATTTAAGGCGAAACTGATCGAGAATTTAGGCCTACCATTACACGATTACCATACTGTTCGTAGGGTAGAGAAAAAAAATTAGAAGCATCTTAAAAAAAACATATTTTTTTAATACCTGCATTGAATAAAATTACTCCTACAAAATACATTACAGGCTTTCTTCTTCATTGACTGCCAAAGGTTTCAAACGCAAAAATAAGCAATAAATTTAATTTTTTACTAGTTAATCAATAAGTAAACATCTTGGTAAAAACGAAGCAGTAAAACTAAATTACTAAGAAATTTGCAATAAAAGCAAACGAAAACCTAGCTAATATTAAAAAATTAAGAAATTACAAAAGTTAATAAATAAAGGCACAGCGTTCATACTACTTGCTAAAAACAACAATAGGGTATGTAGGAGGGGGCATGGCACAATGCCCCCCGCCTTGGAGAAAACAAAAGACAGATTCAAAGTGAAGACCTTTTTTACCAGCTAAGCATATTAGATTGTGGTTGTACGGCCCCCAACCCTTTTCAAAAATTCTTGGTACGCCACTGTTTACAAATAGTCTAAAAAAGCTTCAAACTTTTGCAATTAAACTTGTAATTGATCAATACAAGAAACTGCGATATTTCTTTTCCTATTTCTTCAAATTATCAATATAATTATTACAGTGCAATTGAATTAATAATACAACATGAAATAGCGCCCTTTAATCACTCAGAGGCAAAACAAGTTGCCACCTAAGTTCAATCTACTAATTTAGCTCAATTTGATAAAATAAATGATAGAACAGCAAGCATAAACTGATAAAAAACAGTGCTAAATAAATGAAAGGAAGCATGAAATATTCAAGAAATGACGGTATGTAAAATTTGAATAAAAGATTAGGCAGAGCCGTTACTGGTAATAAAAAAACACAAAGAGCCAAAAAATACTGCAAAAAATTTCATCATGAAGTGTTTTGGGTAAGTCGTTTGGATTTTTAACAGCAAGGCATTTGACATGGATTGAAATGCTTTAGTGCACCAGTGTAGTAAAAATTAATCGTCTTGATTGTTCATCTTGCTTGCACGGAGTACGAGATCTGACGGCTTCGAATGACGAAACTCGATGCTGGCGTAATAAAGAAAGCCATATCTGATCCGGGCAGTAAAGCAGCCTAAGGTAATAAAAAGATAACTGTTTGTGTCTGATCAGAAGTGGATGCCCTTGCAAACGACGACGATGACAACATCTTGGTTGTCTTTTTTGAAGCTTGTTTAAACAATAAAAAATGAAAGTGCAAAAAAGTAAATAAACTTTTATTGCAATTTTTTCAGCAAAAATAAATGAACTCATGGCATGACGCTCATAAATTAAAGTGCGTGATTTGCTAATATTAGAGAAATTTGCAATATGTATCTGTCTTAAAAAAACTGCAAAGAAAAGTGGTCTGCTACTAAAAATTCTGCAAAGATCAGATCATGTTAAGTAAACAATTAGATTTTTTGCTCCTTAAACAAATATTATGAATGACGTAATTTCGTTAAGATGTTAAGATAGTGTTTCAATTTACACGATTAGAAGAAACGGTACAATATTTTCTCTTTTAACGTAGGAATTAGGGAAATAAATCAAACATTTTTAATGACTCTTTGTTATCTTTACAGATTATCACTTTTAAGGTATAGCAGCATGATGAAATGACCTTTTGTACATCACAGTAGCAGGTCAATATAATTAATTTTTTATCTCTATATTTATCCTCCTGACTCGCAGGAAAGTGATGGAGTCGCTAGTACATAGGGTAGGCAATTATCCCGACCTGCTTCTGCAGATGCCAAAATATTGCTATCCGCTTGTAATTTAATAGAGATATGACTGTAATTTAGAACTGCTTGCCAAGACCACCAAGCAGGGGAATGTCCCATAAAGTGTCTTTCCCAAGGACATAACAGCATGGCGCAAGTGGGTTTTGAACCGAGACTGTGTTGATCACGAGCCCAGCACTTTAACCACTCGACCACGCTGCCGACAATGATGGTGGGCAATGATTATATGATGGGCACACCACAATATAGAGTTGACATATAATAACAAACAACAAAGACAACAAAACGATTTCAATAGTAATGATCATAAACATTAGGAATGATTATTGTATAATAAAAAGTGTTAATATCAGCAGTAAATACAAACCAATTTAAATCTACAGTATTTTAAAAACAAAATAACTGAATATTTAAGCAACGAGCTTTAATAGAGTTTATAATTACTTTACCAAAAATAACCAATAGTATGAAAAAAATCTGCAAAACATAGGATTATGTTACCTAATAAACATACTTCTGTTCCAACTATTTTATGGAAAAATGTCCTTCACTATTCTATACTTGTCTTCTACAAATTTTCATTCTTTACATGTTTTTTCTAAAAAATAACAGTTAAAAATATAATTGCCTAAAAACAATTTTCTATACTTCAAACAGTAACAACATTAAAATTGTATGAAACTATACCAAAGTTAAAATGAATTCACTGTTTATTGTTTTGTTTTTTTTAGTGCATATTTTTGAAATAAAAAGTTATTTTAGTAATATTTCTTTTCGTTATAAAAGCAATCAAATTTTTGTTATTTGATTAACAGAATCACTCAAAGTGCTAAGACTCAAAAATTTGGGCAGAAAGATGCAAGTTTAATGCACAGTCATCATAGTCATTTCAATATGCCCCAGGAAAGTTATTTTACAAAAATATGTAAATGAATTAATTTTGCTTCTTTCTCTTAAAAAAAGCAATAACCAGATCAATGCTAGAAAAAGGAAATTAAAAGCATATAATAAAAGATCTGACAACTTACAATTAGCTTCAGTTAAAAACTATTTCATTTTAAAGATCAAAATTTAGCTTAACAACTAGTAAACATTACACTTTATACATGAAACTTATATCAAAAGCAATTATATTTTGGCTACTTCTAAATCACCACATTATCTTTTAATTCTAAACCACTACATTATCTTTTTAAAGTTGAAATATTTAAAAATTTTTAAAGTTGAAGTTGAAATATCTTATATCAAAGGCATTTATTAATCATACTTACTGGTTTTTATCTTAATTTTTATTATTATCATATCTATTTTTCTCCTGACTCACAGGAAAGCATCAAAGATGTTATATCCAGGGTGGGCAATAATCTTCAACCTTAGACCACATTGAAACTTTTGGAATAATTTGTGGCCAAACATAAACTGAAAATGGCAAATTTTAATAATTATGGATTATTATGAAATGTCATTCATCCCTAAAATGTAGTGATCTTTAAAAAAAGGTATTCATCTTAAATCTTAAGAGTTATCTGAAATTTGCTTGGCATTGGCATGTTGATTCATACAATAACAATTAAGACTTTTAATATGCAAAAAAATTGTCTTACCTTTGAAACACTTTTTCTTTTTATCAATAAGTGCAATCATAAACATAAAGAAATTGTTTTTTTTCAATAAATTTAATTTTAAAAAATATTCTAAAAAACACAACTTTAGTACTGCTATTACATACATACAACCAAAATGTAATGATTTTAAGTAAGAAGCTAAGCTACTTAAAATGCAAAGCACCAGTTATGTACAGCCTTGGTCTACACATATAGTGGATTCTATTGATTTTTGTGATGGTAGTAAAGTAATAAAATAGTAGTAACTATTCTAATTGAAATAAAAACATTGTTATTTTCCAATACATTTTTAACTTTACACAATTTTACAATAATTTTTCAAAACAATTTTTCTATTTAATGTATGTTATACAGCATTAAAAAAATATGCTGCAAACAGGATAAAAATACTATTGGAAACACAAGTCCACATTTAAAAAAATATTTACTAATTTAATAACTACAACTGTAAATAAATATTGCAGTAAAGATAATTTTTTTATTAATTGGATGAAATAAACAATGGTTTGCAAAATTAATAAATAATAAATTTGAATAAATAATTGAATGACAATTCTAGTCTTAAACTAAGCAAATGTATAAAAAATAATTTTTTACAACTATACTAAACATAAAAACTAAGATTGGAATGATTATTATCTTTCTAATTTATACATTTTTCCATTAAAAAAAAATTATTTAACGTATTAGATGCTCTATGAGATCTTGGTTTGCTTTTTTCGCTACGCTTTTTCAGTGTTCATAGTAAAGTCAATTATCGTCAAATTCACGTAATTGCTTTCGAAAACCTCAATTAACCCAATTTTTTTTCCGACTAAGCTTTTTTCATTGTTTTATAGACCCAAAGCTATTTATTTCATAGATCCGAAGTTATTCATTTTTATTAGCGATTAACGTATTAGATGCTCTATGAGATCTTGGTTTGCTTTTTTCGCTACGCTTTTTCAGTGGTCATAGTAAAGTCAATTATCGTCAAATTCACGTAATTGCTTTCGAAAACCTCAATTAAACCAATTTTTTTTCCGACTAAGCTTTTTTCATTGTCTTATAGACCCAAAGCTATTTATTTCATAAATCCGAAGTTATTCATTTTTATTAGCGATTAACGTATTAGATGCTCTATGAGATCTTGGTTTGCTTTTTTCGCTACGCTTTTATCAGTGTTCTATAGTATACTATAATATTCTAGAGCACGACAACAAATTGAACAAATAAAAATAAAAAATGATTAGGCCTACTTGTGACAAAATATTTATAAAAAGTTATTACAATTGTATATCTCAATCTATTTTTGGGCACCCCGGTTTTTATGACACACCATATATTTTTACATCGAAAACCGTTTAGTTATAGGGCACGACAAGTAATTGAACAAATAAAACTAAAATATGATTACTTATGACAAAATGATACAATCGCGTCTAAACGCCGACAATTGTGCCTGCAGCTAATTGTTAGCACTACCGCTAATCCCGTGCAAACCGCTAAGCCCGTGTAAACCGCTAATCCCGTAAACGTAAACCGCTAAGCGTATCACCGCGTTAAGTTGCATTCTATGCACGCGATGCAAAGAGGAAGTCTGTGAAATAGATTTCCCCGCCTAGGCGACAAAATGCATGGATCTATGGCACAGACCCCCCCCCCCCGTCCTTAAAGAGTCGCTAATAAAAATGAAAAACTTCGGATCTATGAAATAAATAGCTTTGGATCTATAAGATAATGAAAAAAACTTAGTCGAAAAAAAAATTGGGTTAATTGAGGTTTTCGAAAGCAATTACGCGAATTTGGCGATAAAATATAATCAAAAGTTTTGATTGACTGTACTATAGAACACTGAGAAAAGCGTAGCGGAAAAAGCAAACCAAGATCTCATTAGAGCATCAAATACGTTAAATACGCTAATAAAAAGAAATAAATTCGGATCTAAGAAATAAATAATTTAGGATCTACAAGACTTTCTATAGTTTGTCGAAAGCAAACTAAGTGAAGAATATTTTTTTTATTGCAAGCAGCATATAAAAACACTAAAAACAATTTATACATAATAATTATATAAAAAAATACACAAAAAATGATCACAAAATATCAAGCGAGAAAAAGTCGGCAATACCGAGTGTCGCTCTAGGCCAGGGGTGAGGGTCCTTTTTGCACTTACAGGTCAATTTCAAAAATTAAAAGTTGGTTCGGCCCTACAAAAGTTAGGGGAGCAATATAGTTTTGAATCTGAAAATTTTTTGATTTTGGTTTGACAATATCAGGGTGGTCCAAACCGTGACGTAATTCTATGTGGCCCGCCGAACAATTTTACACAATTCAAGTCTTGTTGATCGCGCGCAGTGGCTAATTTTTATAACAATGCTTCTAAATCACTGGGTCATGACCCAAAATGAGTCGCCGTGTAATTGAATTGGGTCGCCAACAAGTCCAAAAATTTGGAAACAATTTGAAACACTATGTGGTTTTTTGGAGAACAACATGATATTGGGAAAAAATAGAAAAATCCGAAACCGATTCCAAATGAAGATTTTTTTTTCTTTTTTTTTCTTTAGAGATGACTAAGGTTTGGGGACGAAAATAGAGATTTTTATGCTTGATTGGGTCGACAAAGGTTTCTCGTCCATTTTCGGCCAAGATTAGGGTCGCCACAAAAATAGGTTGAGATTTACTGTTCCATAACAAGGCATGACGGTTTTTGGGACAGAGTCTAGCGTTATCATTCAGTCCAGAAATGTTCAAACACCCGCGACCGATTCCTGGTAAAAGACCTTTTTTTAGAGAGCACCATGATTTTGAACAATTTCTACCCGGCTCAGGCCCGCAAGCTTGAACATTTTTCAAAAGTGGCCCGCAAAAGTGAAGAATTCGGACCACCCTGAAATCATTGAAAATTTATATTTCTTGCTAAATTTGTCACTGATATTTGGTATGTGGCTTCTTTCTAAAAATTTTTATGATCCCTAATCTAAATTGTCGTTTTACTGACATCGTCGTCCTATAACATTTTGGTCGAGATTATATAGTTGTATCAGATTAACCCCATCGGTTTGTCATGCCAATTTGTAAGGACACTATCTGCCCCTTGTGTCGCGGCGTTTTACAAATATTGCTGGCAACGAGGAATTGCCCTCTAATTTCTCATCTTCCGGCTCCCTGATTGTAGCAAATTAATTTATAATTTTATATTAATTTTTATCTCAAGTTCTGCTCAGCATTTCAAATAAATAATTTGTGTTCATCAAAAATTGTATTATTTTGTGTGCAAAATAAGCTGCATAAAAGAATCGCCAGGTCTTGCCATGCGTTTACTATTTTTTGCATATCTCGGAAAACTTTCTTAGCTTTCTTAGCTTTTTTTCTCGTAATTGTTTACAAGCTGCTAATCCTATTAGTTTAGAAGCTGATAGTTACTTTGGATTTTCCGCTTTAATTGGATAAAACCGCGTGCAAACACATACAATCTCGTCGAGATCACTCGCGTACACGAGAATTTGTGACTTGTCGATTGCTTTTCTTCGAATAAATCGTTCATTCTTTCTCTCTTTGAAAAACTTTTTTTTCGAATGTGAAGTTTAGATCTTTAGCTTTTACTAGCGGCTAAGAAAGTTAAAATATTTTGCCACACGGTGACGCAAGAAGAAAAAACGACAATTTTTGAAAAATAACTAGGGTCAATACTTTTATTTATTACTAATTCGTTTTTCATTCAATTTTTATAAATTTTATATCGTTTTAATCACAAAGAAACAGGCTTTTAGATAATATAAAGTTTTAATTGCTGTTTAAACAAATAAAAGCGGAAATATTTAATAAACTTAGAGTATATTTTTTTCTCGTTTTTTTTAAACAAAAGAGCCCGGCTTTTTAGAAAACTGCCGAAAAACCAGCCCGTAGGGAAAATTCCTTAGATTGTAAAACCCACCTGAGACCTGCACTTATCTAAGCTCATTTAAGCTCATCTAAGCTTGCAGTTATTGCTCTCGAGTGAATTTGTTCGTAGCTTAGTTTCGTAAATATGAGTGAATTTGAGCGTCAATAAAACAAACAAAGATCACGCTGAAAAAAAAGTACTGTAAACGGCTGTAAACGCGCCTTAAGAAAGCAAAATATAAAATTTGAACCCGAGAGCAATATCTTGGCATCTCCGAAAGCATGTCGCAATAACTACTTGACAGTTGCTCGATTTATAGCGTTTCCGAAGCTTTTTACCGAGTGAGGAGGATAATACGAAAATAAATAACAAAAATAATAAAGGATTGGTGTGCCATGTGCACGGTGACCTTGTATTAGTGAAAATGCTTTATTGCTTATCGCACAAAACCATTCAATAATTGCTTAAAAAATTGATTTATAAATTTCTATTTGCTAAAGTTAAATCAGCCAATTGAAAATATTCTGCTAAAACATATTACCGGTGTAGTTTAATGCTTTAGCAAAAATACTCGATTAAAATGTGTTACATAAGCAGTCATTCAGTGAGAAGAAACCAAGTTTTATTGCTAATCAAAGCCAAAGTCTTTAATTTTTTTCCTTTGGTTTGTAACGAAAAAAGAGCAGAAACTTTATCGGTCAATGTCAAGCGCACAAAGATTCAAACAATGGCGCGCAAGCACACACACTCGGATCAAGTTCAAAGAGTGGTTGGTCTAATAACTAATGAACCGTCCGTCATATTTCTTTTGCAGCAAAATCGCGCAGAGAGCGCGCGTTTCGCAAGATATCCAAAAAAACTTATTTCACCAGACAGAGGACAATTCTAGCAACACGTAGCGACTTAAAAATTGGAATTATCTTGCCACTAAGTTGTAACTATTGGGGCAAAAGAAATTTTTTGCGAGGAAAAGTAGAATTTTTTATTTTTTTAATTGCAAACTTGTTTTTTAAAAAATTAAAAAAATTTTTATATCATTTTACTTACAAAAAAATTATCTTTTCAATAATATAAAATTTAAACAGCTTCTTTTTACAGTTAATGGGGAAATATTAATTAAATATTGCTTAATTGTTAAAAAAATCCATTTTATAGAGTTTTTTTTTGTATTCTATATTGACTGGCAAAAAAATGCACTGCAGACATGTAAGGGTTAATTGACTTTGAAAGCAAAAAAGCAGTTTGAAATCAAGTGAAGACCAAAAGAAAAGTTCTTCACTATTAAAACTATTTGAATATAGAACTCAAGTTCTCAGAACTTAAACTTGTTGGAGCTCTGCTTCATCTTATTACTGTAAATTGTGGCGATGAGCAACAAAAACAGCATTTGTCGAAAACTCATTAGACTGCCTATTTGTACGATAATACCAAGATGTTAACCAGATGGTGGCGTACACAAAAATGTGTTATAGTGTGGGGGTTGCAAGTCAAAAACACGATTACTACAAGTAGTTGCGCGATGGGCCAAAACTTTTTCAAAATTACATTTAATTTTGTAAAATAATACGCTTTGTACAGCACCTTGAAGCTGCGTGAAGTTTTTGCCTAACCGTAAGCGTAACAATTAATATCAATAAAAACATCTCGAATTAAGTTTAGTGATATAATTAGATCATTCAGCTCAAAACGAACTCAATTTTAATAATGGTTGAAATCACAAAGTATTAAAGTGGGAAATCATATGTTGTAAAAGCTTATCTTTAATATAATTTTGTCTGTTCAATTAGTCGGTGCCATTTTGCTGCTTGTTTTTTGCTAATAATTGATTGATCTCTGTTTAAAGCCCAATTCTACATGTATTAAAAGTCTTTATGTTCTTCACTTCACATCGGAGGACTAAGTTTTTCCAACATTAGCTTTTTTACCCGTAAACTTGTTTAAGAATCTTCACTTGATTATGATACGTCTCAGTCTTTAACTAAACAAACCACTGCCCACGTACTCTATGTCATGCCCAATGCAGGCTATGGGGCATGCTGTTACGACGTGGTCAGTGGTTTGTTCATGGTGCCTTACTTCTAATCTTATAAAAGAGCGAGACCCAAAAATATGAGCCTTAGTAAAAGACCGAGAATATGAGCGTTGTTTAGTTTTACTCTCAAATAAGTCGGGACTCGACAAAATGGTAAAAATTTACTGCTGTCACAAGCCTATAGTTCACGTTTGGCTTCTCAATTATTTAAACGAAAAGCTGGTTTCACCGTTTTTCAAAAACTGAGTTTCAATCTGTTCAAAAATTTAAAAACTGAGTTGCTACTTTTTCGCTTTCCTTTTCTTATCAACATCACACTACTTTATTCAAAGGTACAGGGAGCATGCACGACGTTAGTTGGTTAACGACTATGCATATAATAACGTATTTCGTTTAGTCGCTGCTTCCTTATTCACAATCTTTATTTCTACATGCACTACCAGTAATTTCAAGTTGATTGTGAGTAAAAATGAAAATAAACAAAAAAAACCTCTAGGTTTGAAGATACACAAAAACTGTAGTCATGTCTTGACTTGCAAATCATGGAAAAGTACAACACTGCTAAATTGGCGGCATAAGCAAACTTTTTGAAGATTGTGTAAAGCGGATCAAACGTATACATGTTAAAAAAAAAAGAGACAATATTGGTCCCGGAAACACCGTTTCTTTGACGGCAGAGTTTGCTTCGCTTGCTGTTAAGTAGTAGGAGCAGTGGTGGATATTGGGTGAGGCGAGGGAGGCAGTTTCCTCGGGCCCTCCTCGTTTTTAGAGGCTCCCCCTTTTTGAAAACATCGCATATAGTTTCATTTTGCTGTATATTTTATTTTAGAGATCATTATGAAGTTGGGACGAAAAGTAGGAAATACCAGATCGATTTGAAGTGAAGACCTTTTTTTTTAGAGATCTCCAAGATTTTGGGAGAAAAATACGGAAATTCGAGGTCGATTCCAAATCAAGACCTTCTTTTTTAGAGATCACGATAATTTTGGGAGAAAAATAGGAAAATACTAGATCAAACAACTTTTTTTTAGAGAACACCAATTTTTGGGAATCCTTGCGTCGGCCCCTATTTTTGAATATCCGTCACTGAGTAGGAGTAATACTTCAGTTCGGGTCCAGCTCCAGTCCATAATCATTGTAATTATGTTGCTTCTTATCCGACAGAAGTCTGAACAGCTTGCGAGACCCAGGTGCTTCACTTTATAACAAAAGCAAAAAATTTTTTACAACGACCAAAAAGAAGTAAAAAAAAATATTTCTCATAAATGTTTGGGAAATAGCTGTGTCTACATATTGAAGGGAAGAATACGACTTAAACGTGAAAACCATTTATCTACTAGCTTAGTTTTTGTAAAAATGAAGAACCATTTTCGTTAAGTTTGTGTTTATTTTTAATTTTTTTATTGTGTTTGCCGGACTAGGCCTATAATTGAATTTATTTTAGAGATCCTCTTTTGATTCTTAACACTTGTTTTGCTTTTCATAGCAATGCAACCTAGAGCAAAGTAAAACAGGCTTGTATATCCGATGCAAGCATTATGATAAGACAATAAACATCAAAAGTGAAGCACAGAAGACCTGACTTTATGTTCACATATTCTTTGTTTTTGAAAGTTTTACTCAGATTTCCTTACTTCAACGCAATTGTAAGGAAAGAAAAATAATCTTTAATAAAATTACTTAAAAAGTTTTAAAAAGACAAGGTGTGGAAATGATAAAAGTCTATATCATGTAGCATAGCCTACTTGTTGCTAATATGTCATATATGTATTAGTGCATATCTCTAATCACCATTCTTCAAAGGAGGGATTGATCCCCAAACCCTCTCCTTAGGTACACCTATACGTGTTGGTGATCTCCAAGGGGGGTCCATAGCACAATTTTCCCCTCTAAATATGCTACTGTGTATAGGTGTCCACCTCTCAACAGTTTGAACACCATTCTTAAAAAAGGACCATTCTTGACCCTTAAACTCCTCCCATGCGTAATGGTACGCCTATGCAACCAGATACACATAGCGACTTACACAATTAGACAAAAATGTATTTTATAAAACATGTAATTTTTAAACCTACTGAGAAGATGTGCTTGGAATGGAAAAAACTAGATTTTTTTAGTACTTTTTTTATCTGGTTAGATCGGTATTAGATATTTATAACTTATAACCAAATAAATACCATTATTGTTTTAAAGAAAATTGTTTTGTAGCCAAAACTATCGTGCATTGAAAGTTTAAAGCAAGTGTAGCAGTGAGAATTGGATAATCTAAAATTTTGTTCGCTTAAATCAGCGCTTCTCAACCTTTTTTTGTGGCGACCCAAATGCTAAGCAGAAATAGAGAGTAAAGTTTTGGCGACCCAACCTTTTTTATTGACGTTATTCTTCTTCTTCTTCTTCTTCTTTCGGCTTCTCCCTACTCGGGGTCGCCACAGCGCGATAGTAATCTCCATTTCACTCGGTCTACTTCATCTCCTTCCCTAGCTCCAACCCTTTCCATGTCTTCTCTCACCAAATCCATCCACCTTCTCCTTGGCCTTCCTCTTTTCCTTCTGCCTGGCACTGCCATCTCCATCATCCTTTTCCCCACGTAGTCTTCTTCTCTCCTTTTTACATGTCCATACCAACGTAGCCTCACATTCTGAAGTTTTTCTCCCAGCTTTGCAATTTTTGCAGTCCCTCTCACATATTCATTTCTTATCTTGTCCTTTCTTGTCACTCCCAATGCCCATCTCACCATTTTCAACTCTGCAACTTCCATTTTTCCCATTTGCCGTTCAGTCACTGCCACCGTTTCCATTCCATAAAGCATGGCTGGTCTAACAACACTCTTGTATATTTTACCCTTAACCTTTGCTGATAGCTTCCTGTCGCACAGAACTCCAGATACCTTCCTCCAACTCATCCATCCTGCTTGGATCCTTCTCCTTACTTCTTCTTCACATCTTCCATCATTACTAACTGTTGACCCCAGGTATTTGAAGTTTTTGGCTTTCTTTACCTTTTCTTCTTGCAACTTCAACTCTTCTCCATCATCCACACTTCCAACCCTCATATATTCTGTCTTGCTCCGGCTCACTTTCAGGCCTCTTCTCTCCAGTGCATTTCTCCAAATCTCCAGGTCCTCCTCTAGCTCCCTATGATTTTGTCTACACAGAACTATGTCATCTGCAAACAGCATATCCCATGGTGCGTCCTTCCTGATGTTCTCCGTCAGCCTGTCCATAATGACAACAAAAAGAAATGGGCTGAGTGCTGAACCTTGGTGGAGTCCAACACCTACCTTAAATTCTTCAGTCAACCCTGCTGCACTTCTCACAGTTGTTGTCGCTCCGTCGTACATATCCTGGATAATCCTTATGTAGCACTCTGATGTTTCAGCTAACCGCAAGCATTCCCACAGTTCTTCTCTGGGTACCCTGTCGTATGCTTTCTCCAGGTCAATAAAGGCACAGTGCACTGCCTTCTGCCCTTCAGTCCATTTTTCCAACAGCATCCTTAGACAAAAGATTGCATCGGTGGTACTCCTTCCTGGCATGAACCCAAATTGTTGCTCAGCAATTGTCACCTCCTTCCTTATCCTTGCTTCTATTATCCTCTCCCACAATTTCATAGTGTGGCTCATCAACTTGATCCCCCGGTAGTTTCCACATTCTTTGATGTCTCCTTTACCTTTGTACAAAGGTACAAGCACGCTCCTCCTCCATTCATCTGGCATCTTCTCTCCTCGCAAGAGTCTGTTGAAAAACTTCACTAAAAACTCCACACCTTTATTGCCTAGAGCAATCCATGCTTCCACTGGTATGTCATCAGGTCCTTGAGCCTTTCCCTTCTTCATCCTCCTCAACCCAGTCCTGACTTCTTCTCCAGAGATATCTTCCACGTCCCTTTCTCTTTCTTCTGTTCTCGTTTCTCTTCTTTCTCTAGGGTTTTCATGGTTGAGTAAGTTGTCGAAATACTCCTTCCATCTCTGTTTCACTTTCTCTTCTTCCATCAGAATCTCCCCAGTTTTACTCTTGATTACTCTTACTTGTTGAACATCCTTGCTTTGTCTGTTTTTCTGCTTTGCTATTTTGAACACCTCATTTTCCCCCTCCTTTGTTTCCAGTTTTTCATACAGTTCCTCATATGCCTTGTTTCTTGCCTTTGCCACTTCTCTCTTAGCTTGCTTTATTGCAGTTTTATATGCCAACTTGCTTGCATCATCTCTGATGGTATCCCATGCCTTTTTAGCTTTTTTCTTATCCTTTAGCTTCTCTTGTACTTCCTGGTTCCACCACCACGTTTCCTGTCTACCTGCCGGGCTAACTTTTCCTGATGTTTCACCCAGTTCCTTTCTGGCAATGCTCCGTATCATTTCAGCTATTGTTTGCCAGTCTTCCTGTCCACTAAGTATTCCGCTTTCAATCACATCCATTTTGAATTTACTGTTCACTTTCGAGTCCTTTAATTTCCACCATTTTATTCTCTTCACTAGTTTTGGTGCTTTCCTCCACTTTGTCCAGATGATTATCGCACTGACCACTATTCTGTGCTGTTTTGCTACACTTTCACCTACAACAACTTTTGTATCCACCACCTCCTTGATTCTTTGTCTTCTCACCATGATATAATCCACCTGCGAACTGCGTCCGCCACTGCTGTAGGTGACTCTATGTGCCGGTTTCTTTACAAAATATGTGTTGGTGATTGCTAGTTCCCTTCTCTTAGCAAAATCCACCACTGCTTGTCCTTCATTATTTCTTTTCCCTAATCCGTGTCTGCCCATGCATTCTTCATCACCATTATTCCCTTCTCCTACGTGCCCATTCAGGTCTGCTCCCACCACAATTCTTTCATTCCTTGGTATCTTTTCCACTGTCTCATCTAGGTCCAGCCAGAATGTTTCCTTTTCTTCACGTATGCACCCCACCTGTGGCGCATATGCACTGATGACATTCAACATAACACCATCAAGCTCCATCTTCAAGCATATTATCCTTTCTGATACCCTCCATAATTCCACTACCCTGTCCACATGCTCCTTTTTCAATATGATTCCTACACCATTCTTTTTGTTTCCACTTCCACAGTACCACATTTTATATCCTCCACCTATGCATCTTGCTCTCTCCCCCTTCCAGCGAGTTTCCTGCACACACAGTATGTCCACCCCTCTTCGTTCCATAAGATCCGCCACTTCTCTTCCTTTACCAGTCATGGTTCCAACATTTAATGTAGCAACCCTCAGCTTGATCTTCTTAGCTTTCTTCCTCTCTTCATTTCTCTCCTTCCTTCTTCTCTGCTGTTTTCCACCTCTTCTTTGCATCCAAGTAGCATGTCCACCAGTAACCCTTGGTGCCCAGTCACTGGTAACGGTCGTTGTTTTCCCGGGCCTCGACCGATCCGGTATGAAGTTAGATTTTACAACGCGCATTGAAAAAATATTTGGCTGTGTTTTACGCCGGATGCCCTTCCTGTCGCAACCCTCCCCATTTATCCGGGCTTGGGACCGGCACCAAGGCTGCTCTGATTTGAACAACCTTAGAGGCTGGGTTTTTTATTGACGTTATTGCAAGCATAAAAAGTGAATTAAACAAAAGATTATTTAACATAGGTACAACCTAAGGTTGCCATATTTAAATAGGCGGAATTCTGGACAGACATAGGCGCACCAACAAAAAAATTTTTAAAGGGGCGGACAAAATAAATTTGTTTCCGAATTTAGGACAAAGACCAAAAAAAAAAGGTCTTCACTTTGAATCGATCTGCAATTTCCCTATTTTTTTTTTTTTTATCGCTAAGAATTGTGCAGTGAAGATTTGGTTGACTCAATGTTTTTTATTGCTTTTGTGTTTCGTCATAAACGTTCCGTGAATTACCTCGTACCTTAAAATATCTAGCGAGTCTGTTTCGAGCACATGTGCTTCAAAAGTTTTCTTTTAAGTAGATAAGATTTAGTTGTTTGTCAGTACGGAGTGTACAATTTAAATTAGCTACAATTTTAATCTTTTTCAATGTTTTAAACAACGCCAGAATTGATTTTAATTTTTTTTATTTTTATATTTTTTTGGTTTATCTGATTAACTATATTCTTGATCGCTGCCTTGGTTAATATACGAAATTAATTAAATCAGAAGTCGTAATTCTTGTTCGATTAGAATCAAATTTGATAAAGTCAAGGTCAACTTAACAGCAAGTGTTACGATAAAGTTGATAAATGATGAGAACAACACAAGATATATGGAAATTGATATAAAATATGCAAGATTTATAAGAAAAATGGATTAGTTTGCATAAAGCAAAGCTAGACCTAGAAAGAAATACCAAAAGAAGATGTTAGCTACCAGCTTAAGAGAGAGAGAGAGAGAGAGAGAGAGAGAGAGAGAGAGGGGGGGGGGGGGGGGGGAGAGGTCTGTTTATTTGTATCAAAATCTTTTCAATATATTAATGTCGAAACAAACACAATAATTTTTACATATTGAAATTTAAACGAATTGATTTATAATAAGCAACTTACATTAAACCAAAATGCACTTATAAGGATATGATGCAAGGATAGGAAGGGGAAAAAAGTCATTTAATCACTACCCCCTAGAGAAAATACCCGCAGAGAATGTTGTTTGTTCAGTTGTTGACCTTTGGAAGGCCATCTATCTACTCCAGGTCAGTCACAAACAGGAATGAGGTTGAAGGTTTATCTTTTTACTACCCCAGACTGCTGTTCTGCTTGGATCAGATGTTGGGAGTGCTTTTCAAGTTTGCTTCTCAGTTATTTAAATGAAAGGCTGCTATTACTGTCTCAGTGTGACTGAGCTTCCACCTCCCAAGCCAAGTGTTCCGTTCCTAAAAATCGCCCACACTATGTATATTCACAATCTCATAAAAAATCTCTTTGATTTCGCTTTGGTCCGGCTCAAATAGCCGAGGTAATAACAGTTTTATAAGTAATTTAAATAATTTACATTTATTTACAAGAACTGCTTAATTTCGTAATGTGGAGTACATTCCAGAACTATCCGCTTGACCTGTTTTGACTATGACATAATAGTGATTGTTTGTGATTAACTTGATTTGAGTAACTTTCAGAACGTTCGAGATATTCACGACTGACTGATATAAATAAGGCTCGCTCGAAAGCATTATTATGATTCGATGATTCGTTGTGGTAACTTAGTATTAGAAAATTGTCAATTGTGTAAATTTATAGTTTTTTGGACGCAAGTCTCTGGTTGCCTACGTTATTGTGAAGAATTAAGCTACTGAATCTGTATTTGCTGTTGATTTATACTATTGTGGGCTCCGAAGTGGATTGGAGCATATTTTTAATAAAGAAGTTATTGTTGTAGTCTGAGCTGTGGTTTAGCTAGACTATATTTTTGCTGCTACTGGTTCCTAGGGAAGGTCCAATAAGAAGATTTAAGAATTTTGTCTTTTGGTAGGCGGCCAAGTTTGCGTTATCGGTGAGGCCTTCTTTACAGGCGCCGAAAGGTTGGAGGACTAAACAACGTACTGAGTTATCGAATTAAGTTCTATAAAAAATTTCAAAAAACTAAATTTGTGGAAGTAACAAAAATTCAAAAACTTTAACAAATTTTAAAAAATTTGCTACACCAAGAGATACACTAAAAGTGTAGTCATGTCTTGACTTAGAGACCTTTGGATCTTTTTTACTATCGGCCGTCATCTTCTTTTAAAAACTTTTTTCTTCTCTCATTTAAAAACCTTCCCTCGTTTTCACTACTCTCACTCACTTTTCTCTTTTCTTTCCCTTTTAAGTAAATCATAATCGGTCATACGGGCAAGCTAAGCTTTGCTAAATAATTACTTCAAACATTTTGTTTATATTTTTTATCACTTTATTTCATATTAGTAAACATGGACAACGTGATTTTAAACCAAAATACGTATTCACTTTGAATGCAGTTTTAGTTTTGATTTGTGCGACGGCTTACAGTAAAAAAGATATTTAAACAATGATACTTGAGCGACGGTTTGGAGTAAAAGAGATATTATTGGGTCATACAACCAAGCCAAGCTTTGTAATAAAAACACTTTAAACATTTTGTTTATATTTTTAACCACTTTATTTTAATTCAGTAAACATGGACAACTTGATTTTAAACCTATATCTTCATTGTAAGTGTTGTTTTTGTTTTGATTTGTGCGACAGCATAAAGTAAAAGAAATAGTTATCGGTCATACAACCAAGCTAAGGTTTGTAATAAAAAATAGTGAAAACATTTTTTTATATTTTTTGCCACTTTATTTCAACAGAATAAGCATGGACAACTTAGTTTTAAACCAAAGTTTTTAGTTAAAATCCTATTTTGTTTTAGTTTGGCATCTGGGGAGGCTGGCGGGGTTATTGCTCTATTACACCATCGTAGCGAGTAATTGTTGGAAACTTTTCAAATGGAAAAATAAATTGTTACAGTACGAATATAACATAGGTTGATATAATGCTCCTCACGGACTTTCGCGACTCCACAAAATAAGTTTATCAGTGGCTTACAAAAACGTTTTCTACTTATTGGGTCTTTTTTTAAAATATGTTTTCTCTTTACAAAGAAGGTGTTTTTGAAGATTATTTGAGCATATACTTAAGCATTGACTCAAGAATCCCAACAAAACCATTGGATGTGAGCGCAAAAGTGCCAAAGTGCAAATTTAGTAGACTTGTTAAGCAAAAAGAATTTTAAACTCCGCTAAACTCTACCTGACAAACCGCGAATGGCATCCCATTCATCAGAACGAATTTCCGTACAATTGGAACCAAAGTACCTTGGTCTCTTTTTTCAATAAGCCGAAGAAAACATTCGCTAAAAATATATCTTTCAATTTGTTTGTACTAGCTTAGAAAATTGTAAAGGGTTTGGCTTTTTGTTTTTGCGACCATAATACGCTTTTCACGGTACACTTTATTACAATTTTTTTACCAAAACCATAGTTTACAAACATTAAAATTGTTTCCAAAATAAGCTTACACTAGGAACTTTTCCTGTGTTATAATTTAAACGGACAAACTGCAATATGGCTTTTTATTTACAGTTTACTTGGTGAAGCTAGCATTTTTTTCGAAAACTTATGAAGTGTACACTTAATAGAACGTTTTTGTTTACCGAATTGCGAGTATGGCGCCTCTGAGCAAACCGCAGACCATCTTCTAACAGCGTGCTCTATACATCGGGTACCACATAAAGCACGAGGTGTGACGGTTTTAAATGACGAAACCCGATACTGGCTTAACAACATCACTGCCAGCATCTGATCCTGGCAATACAGCAGCCTGGGGTAGTAAAAGGATAAACCCTGGGCCACAGTACTGTTTGTGTCTGACCTGGAGTGGATACCCTTTAAACGACGACGACGACGACGACGAGAACGTTTTTGAGGCGGCACAACGGTCAATTACATAAAATTGGAAAAAGTTTTAGAATTGTTAGGAGTTAAGGCATCGGAAAAAAATAAAATGAAAACCACAACTTTATTCTCAGCTGTTTTAACTAGTGTTTATGAGGTTTTTACCTCATTCACAAAAAAGCGTAGTTGCTACTGCTTATTGTCTTTGCAAGCACTTTTCCATCACGCATACATTGATGAATCGGGGCATGTCGATGCTTAGGAGCGCCAAAATTGTAATTCATATGGTCTTCGTTTAAAACCTACTAGCGCCATAATGTTGTAACCTTGAGAAAGACACTTTACGGCACTTTCCTCTGCTTGGAGGATTAAGAAGCAGTTTTAAATTTTAGTCATAACTAACTCTATAAAAAAAACTAAAAAACGAAAATGAAACATTTCAACTGGATTGTAATATCTTGGTACCTCCGGAAACACATCGGGGTAGTTGCTTGGCCTAAGTGTTGCGCCTCCGTCTCTTTCCAGCGAATTAAAAAGATAAATATAAAGATAAAGTGAATAGCAGTCATGCCATGTTGGAAATGGGAAAACCAAAAAAAAAAATAAAGAATACACACTATGATATTTACTTTGTTTCGTGCTCTACGCCACCAAAAACCCATAGTTGCTTTACTGGCCGTCCTTGCCGGTTTCCTGGTTTTCGCTTGGCCGCAAAAGTTTGGTCAATAGAAACAATGTGGCTAGGACCACCAATAGCTGCCGTATTTTGTATAAATTCCGAAGTACATATCTGCACAAAATCAACAATAACTTTTAAGTGTACTTATGCAAACATTCCAATACAAAATAACTTCCGCTTAAAAGCTTCAATTGAAAAGTAAGCAAAACAGCAAAGCACAAACATTGCCATGTAAAGTGTATGGTATATGTACGTATATGTAGGTATATACATGTGTACCATTAATATGAAATATTAGTTAAGAGAGAGATTTTTATAAAAAGATTCTTTTATAACAGTTTCTTTTAAGTGATCATGCATAAAATTTTCTACGCTTTAATTTTTTTGGCAGCTTGGCAAAGTTTAAAAACATATTAACTACGAATATGCGCAACTAACCAAACATTTAATAAATGTTGAGGCACTTACACGGTTTGTGCACCTCCACACTTTTTTATCCAAAATGGAAGCTTTCTTCTGTACTACCATATTCGAAGAACATTTCATACAATAGCACCTTGAAGCAAGTAACCCTTTTGTACTTAGCCAGTTAAGCACCCCATCTTCCGAAAAGTAATTTATTTTTTGTAGAAATTTAGGCACATTTATATCGTTCAATTTATAAAAATCCGACATCCTTTCAATTCAATAATCGCGACTCCGAATTTCAAGAAGGAAATCAGAGACACTGCCTAAGTGGGGGCTTTTTTTTGGCCTGCAGTTTTTTGCTTATTTTATTTCATTTAATAAATACAAAAGTAACGCGATAACACAACAGGAATTACTGTGTGTTGCAAACGTCCGGCAGCTACGCTTGTTTCTACTATTGCACAATAGGCACAATTACCCAAGGCACGGTTAAAAATGAATAGTAGAATATTAATTAACACGTTTAATCCCATAGGACTCACGGTGAGTCTCAAGGCCCTATTCAATCGGAACCATGAGGCTTACCGGTGAGTTCCTGATTCAATGTTTTTCAAAAAAGGCTTAAATTTCTTTGGGTCAGAATAGATGAATAAAACTTTGTCATTTGGATAATATGAATAAAACTTTGATAGATTGATAGATATGAATAAAACTTTCTCAAAAAATACTCTTGGTACATAGTGCATCCAAAAATGGCCTTGGGATAAAAGGTGTTAAACAAATGACGATTAACAACTTAACAAATAAAAGAAATGAAGAGTAGAATAATAGAAAATTAATAGTACAAATGAATAGTTACAAATAAACAAAATAAAGTGATAAAAAATATAAAATAGATATTTGAAATATTTTATTTACTAAAGCTTAGCTTGCCCAGATGACCCATTACAGTGGGAAACACACTTTGCAATTTTGAACTCCTAACGTAAAATGACAGGGGTTATTTTGTAATAGCCATTTGCACGTAGAGCCATAACGGAAACTTTGAGTATACCAGGCATCAATATTCAAGTCTCATACATTTAACCAATATGCAAATAAGAGAATGTGAAAATCAACGTGTACTGTCCATACAGACAAAATATAAGACCAAATTGAGCCCTGTTTAGGCAAGAATTTGTGCTTGTAGCTTCTGTGCTTGTAGACTTCCTCGGGGCAATCTCACTTGATGCTCCATCAGTAGTCAGCCATCATGTTTCTGACCCATATCTGCCTAGGTAGCAATGTTCCATAGTCATGAGGTCTTGCTGGAACCGCTCCCTTTCTTAATCACTAAAAGTCCCGGGGTTACTGGGGAATTCATCAAGGTGACTATGAAAGAAATGCAGCTTAATACTTATTTTACACCCACGATATTTTGGTTTAAAATCACGTTGTCCATGTTTACTAATTTAAAATGATGTGATAAAAAATATAAACAAAATGTTTGAAGTATTTTATTTAGCAAAGCTTAGCTTGCCCGTATGACCGATTATCATCTGTTTTATTGTAAGCCGTCGCACCAATCAAAACTAAAACTGCATTTAAAATAAATATTTTGGTTTAAAATCACGTTGTCCATGTTTACTAATTTAAAATAATGTGATAAAAAAATATAAAAAAGACGTTTGAAGCAATTATTTAGCAAAGCTTAGCTTGCCCAGATCACTGATTATCATCAGTTTTACTGCAAGCCGTCGCATAAATCAAAATTAAAACTGCATTCAAAGTGAATATTTTGGTTTAAAATCGCGTTATCCATGTTTACTAATTTAAAATAATGTAATAAAAAATATAAACAAAATATTTGAAGTATTTTATTTAGAAAACTTAGCTTGCCCGTATGACCGATTATCATCAGTTTTACTGTAAGCCGTCTCACAAATCAAAACTAAAACTGCATTTAAAGTGAATATTTTGGTTTAAAATCACGTTGTCCATGTTTACTAATTTAAAATAAAGTGATAAAAAATATAAACAAAATGTTTGAAGTAATTATTTAGCAAAGCTTAGCTTGCCCGTATGACCGATTATGATTTACTTAAAAGGGAAAGAAAAGAGAAAAGTGAGTGAGAGTAGTGAAAACGAGAGAAGAAAAAAGTTTTAAAAAGAAGATGACGGCCGATAGTGAAAACGATCCAGACCGGGTCTGGTGCAGAATCGACCGTAAGCGTCTTTTTATGACCATTTTGACTTCTCTCGTTTTCTCGTCTCTCGTTTTCCGCTTCTCTTTTTGTTTCTTTATTATAAATCGTTCTTTTAAGCAAAACAACGACAAACAAAGACATTTATTCAGTTATAGAAATTATTTTTCGATATTTTCACGTATTTGCTTCTCTAACACTTCTTAATTATTCTTTTCACTTAAATAGAACACTTTAGAAATATAGTTTAAAGTTCTAACAATTGAATTTGTTTAAATATTCAAGAAAATGTAATGTATTTGGGGGCCGATTCTGCACAAGCTATCAATCGCACGTTTCAATAATGATTTATTTCCAAATACACTTCTCAATCATTATACATGCCTTATACGTTCATAAAAATATACTGTCAAGCTGTAGGAATCGATTTTGCTTTAAATCATTTAATAAAACTAAAATATTTCGTCACGGCCGATTCTGCACAAGCTAACATTCGCGGATTTGTATTATGAGTTTAACTTTAAAAATCAATCATTCGTTTCTCAAACACTTCTAAGTTATTATTTTCACATAAATAAAACACTTTTGAAATATAATTTAAAGTTCTAACAATTGAATTTGTTTAAATATTCAAGAAAACGTAATGTATTTGGGGGCCGATTCTGCACAAGCTATCAATCGCACGTTTCAATAATGATTTATTTCCAAATACACTTCTCAATCATTATACATGCCTTATACGTTCATAAAAATATACTGTCAAGTTGTAGGAATCGATTTTGCTTTAAATCATTTAATAAAACTAAAATATTTCGTCACGGCCGATTCTGCACAAGCTAACATTCGCGGATTTGTATTATGAGTTTAACTTTAAAACTCAATCATTCTTTTCTAAACACATATTAATTATTATTTTCATATAAATAGAACACTTTTGAAATATAATTTAAAGTTCTAACAATTGAATTTGTTTAAATATTCAAGAAAATGTAATGTATTTGGGGGCCGATTCTGCACAAGCTATCAATCGCACGTTTCAATAATGATTTATTTCCAAATACACTTCTCAATCATTATACATGCCTTATACGTTCATAAAAATATACTGTCAAGCTGTAGGAATCGATTTTGCTTTAAATCATTTAATAAAACTAAAATATTTCGTCACGGCCGATTCTGCACAAGCTAACATTCGCGGATTTGTATTATGAGTTTAACTTTAAAAATCAATCATTCGTTTCTCAAACACATATTAATTATTATTTTCATATAAATAAAACACTTTTGAAATATAATTTAAAGTTCTAACAATTGAATTTGTTTAAATATTCAAGAAAATGTAATGTATTTGGGAGCCGATTCTGCACAAACTATCAATCGCACGTTTCAATAATGATTTATTTCCAAATACACTTCTCAATCATTATACATGCCTTATACGTTCATAAAAATATACTGTCAAGTTGTAGGAATCGATTTTGCTTTAAATCATTTAATAAAACTAAAATATGTTGTCACGGCCGATTCTGCACAAGCTAACATTCGCGGATTTGTATTATGAGTTTAACTTTAAAAATCAATCATTCGTTTCTCAAACACTTCTAAGTTATTATTTTCACATAAATAAAACACTTTTGAAATATAATTTAAAGTTCTAACAATTGAATTTATTTAAATATTCAAGAAAACGTAATGTATTTGGGGGCCGATTCTGCACAAGCTATCAATCGCACATTTCAATAATGATTTATTTCCAAATACACTTCTCAATCATTATACATGCCTTATACGTTCTTAAAATATACTGTCAAGCTGTAGGAATCGATTTTGCTTTAAATCATTTAATAAAACTAAAATATTTCGTCACGGCCGATTCTGCACAAGCTAACATTCGCGGATTTGTATTATGAGTTTAACTTTAAAAATCAATCATTCGTTTCTCAAACACTTCTAAGTTATTATTTTCACATAAATAAAACACTTTTGAAATATAATTTAAAGTTCTAACAATTGAATTTATTTAAATATTCAAGAAAACGTAATGTATTTGGGGGCCGATTCTGCACAAGCTATCAATCGCACGTTTCAATAATGATTTATTTCCAAATACACTTCTCAATCATTATACATGCCTTATACGTTCTTAAAATATACTGTCAAGTTGTAGGAATCGATTTTGCTTTAAATCATTTAATAAAACTAAAATATGTTGTCACGGCCGATTCTGCACAAGCTAACATTCGCGGATTTGTATTATGAGTTTAGCTTTAAAAATCAATCATTCTTTTCTAAACACATATTAATTATTATTTTCATATAAATAGAACACTTTTGAAATATAATTTAAAGTTCTAACAATTGAATTTGTTTAAATATTCAAGAAAATGTAATGTATTTGGGGGCCGATTCTGCACAAGCTATCAATCGCACGTTTCAATAATGATTTATTTCCAAATGCACTTCTCAATCATCAGGGCCGGCCTTAGAAGTTGCGGGGCCCAATTAGTTGGATGCTTGCGGGGCCCCTCTATACTATTTATTATTGTGCATAAAGAAGAAAAGAATTGCAAGTGCAAAGTGGCCATTCTCAACCTTTCTAATATTTTTTTATATATTCTTCAGAAATTTTCTATATCCTAAAAATTTCTCAGGGAGGAAAATTTTATAAAAATTGAAAAACGAAAAAGACTCTATACACCCTTTTATTAAATAGTTGTCTTTTTAACCAATTTTATTTTTTATATATTTTCTATTCTGGAAAAAACGGAGCGATTTTTTTGAATCCAACTGTACATCAAAATGTCTGACATTGCTCCACATTCATGAAAAATCTAAAGCCTATTCTAAAGCGTTCGTACCAATACCATAGACAGAATACTTAAATGTATGACACTCACTGGCACCCAAAAGCACGGTGTATATACGACGTAATAAATACGTTGCTGGCGAGGACGTACCACGTTTTGCTTTGATGTTTGGCGGGAAAGATACGTCATTAATTAATCTGGTTACTACTGGTTTGACTGCTGGGCGCTGACTGGCTGAGTGCACACATGTGATTGCATCAGCAATACCGCCAGAGGATCGAGATGACCGAGATTGTCGCCTTTTGAAAAAAAAATGCGGGGCCCCTCTCAGCGCGGGGCTCGATTTGGAGCAATCGGTCAAATCGGCCTAAGGCCGGCCCTGTCAATCATTATACATGCCTTATACGTTCATAAAAATATACTGTCAAGCTGTAGGAATCGATTTTGCTTTAAATCATTTAATAAAACTAAAATATTTCGTCACGGCCGATTCTGCACAAGCTAACATTCGCGGATTTGTATTATGAGTTTAACTTTAAAAATCAATCATTCTTTTCTAAACACATATTAATTATTATTTTCACATAAATAAAACACTTTCGAAATATAATTTAAAGTTCTAACAATTGAATTTGTTTAAATATTCAAGAAAACGTAATGTATTTGGGGGCCGATTCTGCACAAACTATCAATCGCACGTTTCAATAATGATTTATTTCCAAATACACTTCTCAATCATTATACATGCCTTATACGTTCATAAAAATATACTGTCAAGCTGTAGGAATCGATTTTGCTTTAAATCATTTAATAAAACTAAAATATTTCGTCACGGCCGATTCTGCACAAGCTAACATTCGCGGATTTGTATTATGAGTTTAACTTTAAAAATCAATCATTCGTTTCTCAAACACTTCTAAGTTATTATTTTCACATAAATAAAACACTTTTGAAATATAATTTAAAGTTCTAACAATTGAATTTATTTGAAACAAGGGACCGCGCTACTCTGGTGCCTATAATACAGGAATGTATAGCTCAGGGTAGCGAGGTACATTCCGATGAGTGGGCTGCTTACAGAGGAATCGGAGGTATGTTGTATTAAAACTTTGTAGGCTTACATAGGCTAAGAGTAATTGTTGATAAAGAAAAGTGGATGCACGATTGATGCACGAATGCGGTCGGCTAATTTATAAGAATAGACCTATATCGCGTATCGAAAATTTAATTTGCCCTAAAGGACTTCAAAAGGCGTTGCTTGTACGTCAATCTAATAATACGTTTGTCTAACAACAATCAATGTTCTATTTAAGTGCACTTTTTACAATTCTACCGTAAAAAATGATTTTTTGCCATACAGAAAAAATAATCATGCTTATCAAACAAACGATATAAAGAAATACCGGTATCTAAAACAAAACTTCCAAAAAAATAAATTTTTTAAAATCATTTTACGCTTTGGTTTTCTTCTTCATTTGTACCGTGTTTTTTTACGTGTCCTTTACAACTGCAATACCTTTTGAAAGTGCGTCATTGGTTTCACTTTTTCATGATTTCTTTACGTACAACCTTTTTTGGTAGCTTTGGGATACGTCCACCGTACCGTCAATCATCGCCAACAATTCGTGAGTCCGCAAGGAGTTCATACTAATCGTATCGAATCCTTGTGGGCTCAGTGTAAATATAAGTTCAAAAGAATGCACGGTACTAGTGGGACATTTATTCCAACCTACTTGGACGAATTCATGTGGCGGAGAAAGCGAAGTAAAGAACAAGTATTGCCTGATTTGTTCCAAATGATTACAAGACAATATCCATTGTGAATATTTAACTATTTTTATGAACGTGTTTTGTTTAAAGCCGTGCTTCTTATTTATGTGAAAATAATAATTAATATGTGTTTGAGAAAAGAATGATTGATTTTTAAAGTTAAATTCAGAATATACATCTGCAAATGTTAGCTTGTGCAGAGTCGGCCGTTACGAAATATTTTAGTTTTATTAAATGATTTAAAGCAAAATCAATTCCTATCGTGTATTTAAACTTTAAAGTTAATCAGTTCAAATGTGACAATTCAGTTAATTAAACTGATTATTACCAATCTTTTTTGAGTTCTGGACACCTCAACGCAATCTTTAGAGGCCACCAAAGTTTGACCATTAATAATTTAAAAAATACTTCAAATTTTCTTTCGAAATTTAAACAAAATAAAAATCAGGAATTTAGTTTGTGTTAGAGCCAAAACATTTTTATAGTTTTATTGCTAGAAGTATGTAAAATTAGGCTTTTGCAAGGTCAGTTCAATTTTTACGTTTACACTTATTTTAACAAAAGTGTAATGCGATTGTAACGGTTTCGCTGTTCTAATAGTAGTAAACTGTTTTAAATTTGGAAATAAGGAGTGACGTCAATGCACACGACAAATAAAAACAATGAAGAAGTCAAGGAAACCTTGTTTTATTGCCTGAATGATCAAATTATTAAAAATATTTAGACCAGTTTTAATTATTTGGTGTACAATTGGTGTTGTAATTTTTTCTAAATACACAAAATCGGAATACATGTATTGCAAAAAATATGAATGCATTTTGGATAGGCGATACATTTGTCAATCTTAGAAAAAGCTATAACAGACTTAAAATATCTACTTTCTCCTTGAACCCAAACAAAAAACCTTTGTAGACATCCTTTTTCACCTTGGACCTTACCGCCATGTGTACTCCTGAGAAGAGTTGAAAACTCCAGAAAGCATTGCTCTTAGATTCATAAAAGACGCAAATGTTCCGCAACGCTAAGGTAGCAATTTCCTTGTGGGATGGGTTGTAGCAATTTCGTTGTGAAATGGATACTCTTCCTTGTGGGAAAAGGTCTAGAAGACGACCCCGAACTCGCTGAAGACCTGGTCTGTTCTTTTTTTAAAAATTAATCGGGTGAATTGGGACTAGTTACAAACGTTTGGACAGATTGGAGATGCCAACTCGAACTACTTCCCCTCAACCCCAAACGGACAAGCGAGCAAAGGGAAAGACTTTTTTTTTCATTTTTGGCGTGAATGCACTTTATCTTAAGAACACGACTAACAGTGTTTCCTCTAGTTATACTTTGCAGCTAAATTGTTAGTTTTAATATTCTTCTTCTTCTTCTTCTCCTTTCAGCCTTTCCCTTCAGTCAGGGGTGGCCACAGCGTATCATCATTCTCCACATCTTTCTGTCTTCAACATCCGTCTCCTTCACACCAACTTCCTGCATATCTTCCTTTATTGCATCTAAAAATCTTCTCTTTGGTCTCCCTCTTCTCCTCTTTCCCGGTAACTCCATTTACATCATTTTTCTTCCTACATACTCTTGGTCTCTCCTCGTGACATATCCATACCACCTCAGCCTGCCCTCCCTCATCTTCATTCCTAACTGTTCAACCTTAACAGTACTCCTGATGTGCTCGTTTCTAATCTTGTCTTTTCTCGTCACTCCCATAGCAAACCTCAGCATTTTCATCTCTGCGACTTCCATCTCTTCTACTTGTTTTTTGTGACTGCCACTGTCTCAAGTCCATACACCATTGCTGGTCTTACCATTGAACTGTACACTTTTTCTTTTACTCTAGCTGGTAACCTCCTGTCGCAGATTACTCCTGATACTCTTCTCCATCCGTTCCATCCTGCCTGTACTCTCTTCTTTACCTCCCTCTCACAATTACCACTTTCTTGCACCGTTGATCCCAAATACTTAAATTCCTTTACTCTTGGCACTTTTGCATCCTCCATCTTTAATGTTTCGTCATCATTTCCTCCATTTATGCAAAGATATTGTGTCTTTGACCTACTTACTTTCATCCCTCTTCTTTCCAATGCATACTTCCAGGATTCTAATCTTCGCTCCACTTCTTCCCTGGTCTCTTCACAAATCACAATATCATCAGCAAACAGCATCGTCCATGGTGGTTCTCTCCTTACTTCATCCGTTAGCCTGTCCATTATCACTGCAAACAGGAATGGACTTAACGCTGATCCCTGGTGCAGTCCAACCTTAACCTTGAAACTTTCTGTAGTTCCTACTGCACACCTCACCACTGTTTCGCTTCCCTCATACATATCCTGTACTAGTTGTACATACTTTTCCACTATTCCTGATTTTCTCATACAGTACCACAGCTCTTCTCGTGGAACCCTGTCGTAAGCCTTCTCTAGGTCCACGAATACACAATGTAGCTCTCTTTGACCTTCCCTGTACTTTTCCATCAACATTCTTAGAGCAAACATGGCATCGGTGGTTCCCTTTCCTGGCATAAATTTATATTGCTGTTTGCTGATCTCCACTCTATCTCTTAACCTTGCTTCAATAATTCTTTCCCATACCTTCATTGTGTGGCTCATTAGCTTTATACCTCTGTAGTTTCCTCAGCACTGTGCGTCCCCTTTGTTTTTATAGATTGGGATAAGCACACTCCTTCTCCATTCTTCTGGCATCCGTTCACCCATTAATAGTCTGTTGAACAGTCTGGTCAAAAACTTTATCCCCATCTCTCCCATGCACTTCCAAACTTCTACTGGCAACTCATCTGGCCCAACTGCTTTACCTTTTTTCATCCTTCTTAGTGCATTTTTTACTTCTTTTCTACTGACACAATTTACCTCTTTGTTAACCACTTCTGGTTCTTCTGTCCTAGGATCTCTGTTATTTTCCTCGTTCATCAGTTTCTCAAAGTACTCCTTTCATCTCTTTAACACTGCTTCCGAATTTACCATCACATTACCATTTTCATCCTTTATAACCCTCACATGCTGTACATCTTTCCCTGCTCTGTTTCTCTGCCTAGCCAATTTGTACAACTCCTTTTCACCTTCTTTTGTTTTCAATCTAGCATACAAATTGTCATATGCACGTCCCTTTGCCATTGCAACTGCCTTCTTTGCCTTACTCTTCTTTTCTTTGTATATCTTTTTAGTATTTTCATTTCTTTATTTTGTCCCATGCTTTCTTTGCCTCTTTCTTTTCTTTTATGCTTTTTTGAACTTCCTCATTCCACCACCAAGTTTCCCTGTCTCCTTTTCGTTTCCCGAATGTCACTCCCAGTACAGTTTCAGCTGTTTTTCTTAGCATTTCTGCCGTTTTGTCCCACTCATCAGGTAACCCATCCTTGCCTCCCAAAATCCTGGTTACCTCTTGTCTAAACGCTTCTTGACAGCTTGTCTCTTTTAGTTTCCACCATCGTATCTTTGGCTTTACTTTCTCTGCCTTTTTCTTTTTCACCATAAGAGCCATTTTGCATACCACCATACGGTGCTGCTTTGCGACACACTCATTCAACATTACCTTACAATCACACATTTCCTTCAAGTTTCTCCTTCTGCACATCACATAATCTACTTGGGTACTTTTTCCTCCACTCTTATATGTCACCCTGTGTTCATCTTTCTTCTTGAAATAAGTATTGACAATCGCCAAATCCATCCTTTTCCCAAAATCCACAACCATTGATCCTTCCTTATTTCTTGTTCCAGCACCGTACCTCCCCATTATTTCCTCATCCCCTATGTTTCCTTCGCCCACATGTCCATTAAGATCTGCACCAAGAACTATCCTCTCTTCTTTTGATATACTTTCAATCAGTCCATCCAAGTCTTCCCAAAAATCATTTTTCTCCTCCATGCTGTTGTTAACCTGTGGAGCATATGCGCTTACTATATTTAGGATGGACCCATTTACCTCCAGCTTCATGGCCATCAGTCTGTCTGACACCCTCTTCACCTCCAGGACACTTTCAGCCAGCTCCTCCCTCGGCACTATCCCTATCCCATTTTTTCTTCCGTCAGCTCCGTTGTAGAATATTTTGCATCCACCTCCAATGTTCCTTGCTTTACTCCCTTTCCACCTTGTTTCCTGTAGACACAATATGTCTACATTTCTTCGCTCCATCATATCTGCCAGCTCTCTTCCCCTTCCAGTCATCGTTCCAATATTTAAAGTACCCACCCTAATGAGTGAGCATCTTCTTTTCCATGCTTCTCGCTTCTTCTGCAATCGCTTTCCTCCTCTTTTTTTTGCTTTTATTTTCACAATGTTTAGCAGTAGCATAATTTCCACAGGTGCCCTGCTGTGCGACACCTGAGGCGGTCGTTGGTAACCCGGGCCTCGACCGATCCGGTATGGATTGATGATGATTTCGCATTTGTCTGTTTTGGCAAAAAATTTTTTACGCCAGATGCCCTTCCTGCCGCAACCTTGCCCATTTATCCGGGCTTGGGACCGGCATCAAGAGACACAGAAAAGTGCCTCCGATGGCTGGGTTGTTAGTAGTTTTAATATTATAGCAGTATAAAATAGTGACTTGGACAAAAATAATATTTCTCTACAGTATAAACTTTTGGTTGAACAAAATGGTAAGCTATAAAAACCTTCTTTTAACATAAGGTCAAACAAGGTCATTGTATGCCAAAAATGTTGTAGTATGTAAAGGTATCCACTCCAAGTTACATGTAGATAAGACTGGCGCCCTTAAAAGTGTACAATAGTACGTAGAAAAAAATTGGGAAAAATTCTAAAAATTGATTAAGAAACCCTGCGAATGATAGCTTGTGCACAATCGGCGGTAACAAAAGTAGTATTTCGTTTTCGTGCCTATTTTGAAACCAAATTAATTCTTACAACTTTCAACTATGTTTTTAAAATGTTTGGACATGTCAAAATAATAAGTAGAAAATGTTTTGGAAACAAATGGTTGTTTTGTAAACTTAAACTAGCTATACAAACTTACAAATAACAGCTTGTGCAGAATCGGCCCCCATAAAACCATTATGTTTTGTCGAATATATTCCAAACAAAAAACTTCTTGCAACTGCAAAGTATGTTTTAAGAGTGATTAGACATGTAAAAATAATAATTATAAAGTGTTTTAAAAGCAAATGGCTTTTGTATAAAGTAAAATTGATAAATGACTTTTACGAATAATAAGCTTGTTGACAATCGCCCTTTATAAAACCATTATGCTTTTGTGAACACATTTCAAAAAAATCAATGTTTACGATATTAAGCTATGTTTTAAGAGTGTTTAGACATGTGAAAGAAAGAATTAAAAAATGTTTTGAAAGAAAATAGCTATTTTTTAAAGTGAAATTCATTAATGACTTTTACGAATAATAATAGCTTGTGCAGAATCGGCCGTGACGAAATATTTTAGTTTTATTAAATGATTTAAAGCAAAATCAATTCCTACAACTTGGCAGTATATTTTAAGAACGTATAAGGCATGTATAATGATTGAGAAGTGTATTTGGAAATAAATCATTATTGAAACGTGCGATTGATAGCTTGTGCAGAATCGGCCCCCAAATACATTACGTTTTCTTGAATATTTAAACAAATTCAATTGTTAGAACTTTAAATTATATTTCTAAAGTGTTCTATTTATGTGAAAATAATAACTTAGAAGTGTTTGAGAAACGAATGATTGATTTTTAAAGTTAAACTCATAATACAAATCCGCGAATGTTAGCTTGTGCAGAATCGGCCGTGACGAAATATTTTAGTTTTATTAAATGATTTAAAGCAAAATCGATTCCTACAGCTTGACAGTATATTTTAAGAACGTATAAGGCATGTATAATGATTGAGAAGTGTATTTGGAAATAAATCATTATTGAAACGTGCGATTGATAGCTTGTGCAGAATCGGCCCCCAAATACATTACATTTTCTTGAATATTTAAACAAATTCAATTGTTAGAACTTTAAACTATATTTCAAAAGTGTTCTATTTATGTGAAAATAATAATTAATATGTGTTTAGAAAAGAATGATTGATTTTTAAAGTTAAACTCATAATACAAATCCGCGAATGTTAGCTTGTGCAGAATCGGCCGTGACGAAATATTTTAGTTTTATTAAATGATTTAAAGCAAAATCGATTCCTACAACTTGACAGTATATTTTAAGAACGTATAAGGCATGTATAATGATTGAGAAGTGTATTTGGAAATAAATCATTATTGAAACGTGCGATTGATAGCTTGTGCAGAATCGGCCCCCAAATACATTACATTTTCTTGAATATTTAAACAAATTCAATTGTTAGAACTTTAAACTATATTTCAAAAGTGTTCTATTTATGTGAAAATAATAATTAATATGTGTTTAGAAAAGAATGATTGATTTTTAAAGTTAAACTCATAATACAAATCCGCGAATGTTAGCTTGTGCAGAATCGGCCGTGACGAAATATTTTAGTTTTATTAAATGATTTAAAGCAAAATCGATTCCTACAACTTGACAGTATATTTTAAGAACGTATAAGGCATGTATAATGATTGAGAAGTGTATTTGGAAATAAATCATTATTGAAACGTGCGATTGATAGCTTGTGCAGAATCGGACCCCAAATACATTACGTTTTCTTGAATATTTAAACAAATTCAATTGTTAGAACTTTAAATTATATTTCTAAAGTGTTCTATTTATATGAAAATAATAATTAATATGTGTTTGAGAAACGAATGATTGATTTTTAAAGTTAAACTCATAATACAAATCCGCGAATGTTAGCTTGTGCAGAATCGGCCGTGACGAAATATTTTAGTTTTATTAAATGATTTAAAGCAAAATCGATTCCTACAACTTGACAGTATATTTTTATGAACGTATAAGGCATGTATAATGATTGAGAAGTGTATTTGGAAATAAATCATTATTGAAACGTGCGATTGATAGCTTGTGCAGAATCGGCCCCCAAATACATTACGTTTTCTTGAATATTTAAATAAATTCAATTGTTAGAACTTTAAATTATATTTCAAAAGTGTTCTATTTATATGAAAATAATAATTAATATGTGTTTGAGAAACGAATGATTGATTTTTAAAGTTAAACTCATAATACAAATCCGCGAATGTTAGCTTGTGCAGAATCGGCCGTGACGAAATATTTTAGTTTTATTAAATGATTTAAAGCAAAATCGATTCCTACAACTTGGCAGTATATTTTAAGAACGTATAAGGCATGTATAATGATTGAGAAGTGTATTTGGAAATAAATCATTATTGAAACGTGCGATTGATAGCTTGTGCAGAATCGGCCCCCAAATACATTACGTTTTCTTGAATATTTAAACAAATTCAATTGTTAGAACTTTAAATTATATTTCAAAAGTGTTTTATTTATGTGAAAATAATAACTTAGAAGTGTTTGAGAAACGAATGATTGATTTTTAAAGTTAAACTCATAATACAAATCCGCGAATGTTAGCTTGTGCAGAATCGGCCGTGACGAAATATTTTAGTTTTATTAAATGATTTAAAGCAAAATCGATTCCTACAGCTTGACAGTATATTTTTATGAACGTATAAGGCATGTATAATGATTGAGAAGTGTATTTGGAAATAAATCATTATTGAAACGTGCGATTGATAGCTTGTGCAGAATCGGCCCCCAAATACATTACGTTTTCTTGAATATTTAAATAAATTCAATTGTTAGAACTTTAAATTATATTTCAAAAGTGTTCTATTTATGTGAAAATAATAATTAATATGTGTTTAGAAAAGAATGATTGATTTTTAAAGTTAAACTCATAATACAAATCCGCGAATGTTAGCTTGTGCAGAATCGGCCGTGACGAAATATTTTAGTTTTATTAAATGATTTAAAGCAAAATCGATTCCTACAACTTGACAGTATATTTTTAAGAACGTATAAGGCATGTATAATGATTGAGAAGTGTATTTGGAAATAAATCATTATTGAAACGTGCGATTGATAGCTTGTGCAGAATCGGACCCCAAATACATTACGTTTTCTTGAATATTTAAACAAATTCAATTGTTAGAACTTTAAATTATATTTCTAAAGTGTTCTATTTATATGAAAATAATAATTAATATGTGTTTGAGAAACGAATGATTGATTTTTAAAGTTAAACTCATAATACAAATCCGCGAATGTTAGCTTGTGCAGAATCGGCCGTGACGAAATATTTTAGTTTTATTAAATGATTTAAAGCAAAATCGATTCCTACAACTTGACAGTATATTTTTATGAACGTATAAGGCATGTATAATGATTGAGAAGTGTATTTGGAAATAAATCATTATTGAAACGTGCGATTGATAGTTTGTGCAGAATCGGCCCCCAAATACATTACGTTTTCTTGAATATTTAAACAAATTCAATTGTTAGAACTTTAAATTATATTTCAAAAGTGTTCTATTTATATGAAAATAATAATTAATATGTGTTTGAGAAACGAATGATTGATTTTTAAAGTTAAACTCATAATACAAATCCGCGAATGTTAGCTTGTGCAGAATCGGCCGTGACGAAATATTTTAGTTTTATTAAATGATTTAAAGCAAAATCGATTCCTACAACTTGACAGTATATTTTTATGAACGTATAAGGCATGTATAATGATTGAGAAGTGTATTTGGAAATAAATCATTATTGAAACGTGCGATTGATAGCTTGTGCAGAATCGGACCCCAAATACATTACATTTTCTTGAATATTTAAATAAATTCAATTGTTAGAACTTTAAATTATATTTCAAAAGTGTTCTATTTATATGAAAATAATAATTAATATGTGTTTAGAAACGAATGATTGATTTTTAAAGTTAAACTCATAATACAAATCCGCGAATGTTAGCTTGTGCAGAATCGGCCGTGACGAAATATTTTAGTTTTATTAAATGATTTAAAGCAAAATCGATTCCTACAACTTGACAGTATATTTTTATGAACGTATAAGGCATGTATAATGATTGAGAAGTGTATTTGGAAATAAATCATTATTGAAACGTGCGATTGATAGTTTGTGCAGAATCGGCCCCCAAATACATTACGTTTTCTTGAATATTTAAACAAATTCAATTGTTAGAACTTTAAATTATATTTCGAAAGTGTTTTATTTATGTGAAAATAATAATTAATATGTGTTTAGAAAAGAATGATTGATTTTTAAAGTTAAACTCATAATACAAATCCGCGAATGTTAGCTTGTGCAGAATCGGCCGTGACAACATATTTTAGTTTTATTAAATGATTTAAAGCAAAATCGATTCCTACAGCTTGACAGTATATTTTAAGAACGTATAAGGCATGTATAATGATTGAGAAGTGTATTTGGAAATAAATCATTATTGAAACGTGCGATTGATAGCTTGTGCAGAATCGGCCCCCAAATACATTACGTTTTCTTGAATATTTAAATAAATTCAATTGTTAGAACTTTAAATTATATTTCAAAAGTGTTTTATTTATGTGAAAATAATAACTTAGAAGTGTTTGAGAAACGAATGATTGATTTTTAAAGTTAAACTCATAATACAAATCCGCGAATGTTAGCTTGTGCAGAATCGGCCGTGACGAAATATTTTAGTTTTATTAAATGATTTAAAGCAAAATCGATTCCTACAACTTGACAGTATATTTTTATGAACGTATAAGGCATGTATAATGATTGAGAAGTGTATTTGGAAATAAATCATTATTGAAACGTGCGATTGATAGCTTGTGCAGAATCGGCCCCCAAATACATTACGTTTTCTTGAATATTTAAACAAATTCAATTGTTAGAACTTTAAATTATATTTCTAAAGTGTTCTATTTATGTGAAAATAATAATTAATATGTGTTTAGAAAAGAATGATTGATTTTTAAAGTTAAACTCATAATACAAATCCGCGAATGTTAGCTTGTGCAGAATCGGCCGTGACGAAATATTTTAGTTTTATTAAATGATTTAAAGCAAAATCGATTCCTACAACTTGACAGTATATTTTTATGAACGTATAAGGCATGTATAATGATTGAGAAGTGTATTTGGAAATAAATCATTATTGAAACGTGCGATTGATAGCTTGTGCAGAATCGGACCCCAAATACATTACGTTTTCTTGAATATTTAAATAAATTCAATTGTTAGAACTTTAAATTATATTTCAAAAGTGTTCTATTTATATGAAAATAATAATTAATATGTGTTTAGAAAAGAATGATTGATTTTTAAAGTTAAACTGATAATACAAATCCGCGAATGTTAGCTTGTGCAGAATCGGCCGTGACGAAATATTTTAGTTTTATTAAATGATTTAAAGCAAAATCGATTCCTACAACTTGACAGTATATTTTTATGAACGTATAAGGCATGTATAATGATTGAGAAGTGTATTTGGAAATAAATCATTATTGAAACGTGCGATTGATAGCTTGTGCAGAATCGGCCCCCAAATACATTACGTTTTCTTGAATATTTAAACAAATTCAATTGTTAGAACTTTAAATTATATTTCAAAAGTGTTCTATTTATATGAAAATAATAATTAATATGTGTTTGAGAAACCAATGATTGATTTTTAAAGTTAAACTCATAATACAAATCCGCGAATGTTAGCTTGTGCAGAATCGGCCGTGACGAAATATTTTAGTTTTATTAAATGATTTAAAGCAAAATCGATTCCTACAACTTGACAGTATATTTTTATGAACGTATAAGGCATGTATAATGATTGAGAAGTGTATTTGGAAATAAATCATTATTGAAACGTGCGATTGATAGCTTGTGCAGAATCGGCCCCCAAATACATTACATTTTCTTGAATATTTAAACAAATTCAATTGTTAGAACTTTAAATTATATTTCAAAAGTGTTCTATTTATATGAAAATAATAATTAATATGTGTTTAGAAACGAATGATTGATTTTTAAAGTTAAACTCATAATACAAATCCGCGAATGTTAGCTTGTGCAGAATCGGCCGTGACGAATATTTTAGTTTTATTAAATGATTTAAAGCAAAATCGATTCCTACAACTTGACAGTATATTTTAAGAACGTATAAGGCATGTATAATGATTGAGAAGTGTATTTGGAAATAAATCATTATTGAAACGTGCGATTGATAGTTTGTGCAGAATCGGCCCCCAAATACATTACATTTTCTTGAATATTTAAACAAATTCAATTGTTAGAACTTTAAATTATATTTCAAAAGTGTTCTATTTATATGAAAATAATAATTAATATGTGTTTAGAAAAGAATGATTGATTTTTAAAGTTAAACTCATAATACAAATCCGCGAATGTTAGCTTGTGCAGAATCGGCCATGACGAAATATTTTAGTTTTATTAAATGATTTAAAGCAAAATCGATTCCTACAGCTTGACAGTATATTTTTATGAACGTATAAGGCATGTATAATGATTGAGAAGTGTATTTGGAAATAAATCATTATTGAAACGTGCGATTGATAGTTTGTGCAGAATCGGCCCCCAAATACATTACGTTTTCTTGAATATTTAAACAAATTCAATTGTTAGAACTTTAAATTATATTTCAAAAGTGTTTTATTTATGTGAAAATAATAACTTAGAAGTGTTTGAGAAACGAATGATTGATTTTTAAAGTTAAACTCATAATACAAATCCGCGAATGTTAGCTTGTGCAGAATCGGCCGTGACGAAATATTTTAGTTTTATTAAATGATTTAAAGCAAAATCGATTCCTACAGCTTGACAGTATATTTTTATGAACGTATAAGGCATGTATAATGATTGAGAAGTGTATTTGGAAATAAATCATTATTGAAACGTGCGATTGATAGCTTGTGCAGAATCGGCCCCCAAATACATTACGTTTTCTTGAATATTTAAATAAATTCAATTGTTAGAACTTTAAATTATATTTCAAAAGTGTTCTATTTATGTGAAAATAATAATTAATATGTGTTTAGAAAAGAATGATTGATTTTTAAAGTTAAACTCATAATACAAATCCGCGAATGTTAGCTTGTGCAGAATCGGCCGTGACGAAATATTTTAGTTTTATTAAATGATTTAAAGCAAAATCGATTCCTACAACTTGACAGTATATTTTAAGAACGTATAAGGCATGTATAATGATTGAGAAGTGTATTTGGAAATAAATCATTATTGAAACGTGCGATTGATAGCTTGTGCAGAATCGGCCCCCAAATACATTACGTTTTCTTGAATATTTAAACAAATTCAATTGTTAGAACTTTAAATTATATTTCTAAAGTGTTCTATTTATATGAAAATAATAATTAATATGTGTTTGAGAAACGAATGATTGATTTTTAAAGTTAAACTCATAATACAAATCCGCGAATGTTAGCTTGTGCAGAATCGGCCGTGACGAAATATTTTAGTTTTATTAAATGATTTAAAGCAAAATCGATTCCTACAACTTGACAGTATATTTTTATGAACGTATAAGGCATGTATAATGATTGAGAAGTGTATTTGGAAATAAATCATTATTGAAACGTGCGATTGATAGTTTGTGCAGAATCGGCCCCCAAATACATTACGTTTTCTTGAATATTTAAATAAATTCAATTGTTAGAACTTTAAATTATATTTCAAAAGTGTTCTATTTATATGAAAATAATAATTAATATGTGTTTGAGAAACGAATGATTGATTTTTAAAGTTAAACTCATAATACAAATCCGCGAATGTTAGCTTGTGCAGAATCGGCCGTGACGAAATATTTTAGTTTTATTAAATGATTTAAAGCAAAATCGATTCCTACAACTTGACAGTATATTTTAAGAACGTATAAGGCATGTATAATGATTGAGAAGTGTATTTGGAAATAAATCATTATTGAAACGTGCGATTGATAGCTTGTGCAGAATCGGCCCCCAAATACATTACGTTTTCTTGAATATTTAAACAAATTCAATTGTTAGAACTTTAAATTATATTTCTAAAGTGTTCTATTTATGTGAAAATAATAATTAATATGTGTTTAGAAAAGAATGATTGATTTTTAAAGTTAAACTCATAATACAAATCCGCGAATGTTAGCTTGTGCAGAATCGGCCGTGACGAAATATTTTAGTTTTATTAAATGATTTAAAGCAAAATCGATTCCTACAACTTGACAGTATATTTTTATGAACGTATAAGGCATGTATAATGATTGAGAAGTGTATTTGGAAATAAATCATTATTGAAACGTGCGATTGATAGCTTGTGCAGAATCGGCCCCCAAATACATTACGTTTTCTTGAATATTTAAACAAATTCAATTGTTAGAACTTTAAATTATATTTCAAAAGTGTTTTATTTATGTGAAAATAATAATTAATATGTGTTTAGAAACGAATGATTGATTTTTAAAGTTAAACTGATAATACAAATCCGCGAATGTTAGCTTGTGCAGAATCGGCCGTGACGAAATATTTTAGTTTTATTAAATGATTTAAAGCAAAATCGATTCCTACAACTTGACAGTATATTTTTATGAACGTATAAGGCATGTATAATGATTGAGAAGTGTATTTGGAAATAAATCATTATTGAAACGTGCGATTGATAGCTTGTGCAGAATCGGCCCCCAAATACATTACATTTTCTTGAATATTTAAACAAATTCAATTGTTAGAACTTTAAATTATATTTCAAAAGTGTTCTATTTATATGAAAATAATAATTAATATGTGTTTAGAAACGAATGATTGATTTTTAAAGTTAAACTCATAATACAAATCCGCGAATGTTAGCTTGTGCAGAATCGGCCGTGACGAATATTTTAGTTTTATTAAATGATTTAAAGCAAAATCGATTCCTACAACTTGACAGTATATTTTAAGAACGTATAAGGCATGTATAATGATTGAGAAGTGTATTTGGAAATAAATCATTATTGAAACGTGCGATTGATAGTTTGTGCAGAATCGGCCCCCAAATACATTACATTTTCTTGAATATTTAAACAAATTCAATTGTTAGAACTTTAAATTATATTTCAAAAGTGTTCTATTTATATGAAAATAATAATTAATATGTGTTTAGAAAAGAATGATTGATTTTTAAAGTTAAACTCATAATACAAATCCGCGAATGTTAGCTTGTGCAGAATCGGCCGTGACGAAATATTTTAGTTTTATTAAATGATTTAAAGCAAAATCGATTCCTACAGCTTGACAGTATATTTTTATGAACGTATAAGGCATGTATAATGATTGAGAAGTGTATTTGGAAATAAATCATTATTGAAACGTGCGATTGATAGCTTGTGCAGAATCGGCCCCCAAATACATTACATTTTCTTGAATATTTAAATAAATTCAATTGTTAGAACTTTAAACTATATTTCAAAAGTGTTCTATTTAAGTGAAAAGAATAATTAAGAAGTGTTAGAGAAGCAAATACGTGAAAATATCGAAAAATAATTTCTATAACTGAATAAATGTCTTTGTTTGTCGTTGTTTTGCTTAAAAGAACGATTTATAATAAAGAAACAAAAAGAGAAGCGGAAAACGAGAGACGAGAAAACGAGAGAAGTCAAAATGGTCTTAAAAAGACGCTTACGGCCGATTCTGCACCAGACCCAAAATAACTTCCTTACGTTACATGGTCAACTAAATCATAGCATGAATATGTGCATTTTGTCATATTTTAAATTGCTATATTATTTAATAGTTCTCTCTTTAGTTTATGTACCTTATATTTCCAATTTTTAATTTCTGATGTCTAAGAAACTACACATAATATTGTAATAAGAAAAAAGATATACAGAATATAATCTTTTTGTCACAGATGCATAGATATATATTTTTAAATTTATGATAAAGTTTGAAGTTTTTTCTGACCATTACTTTAAAAAACACTTAATGGTATATAAGGTCTCCTGTCTCTCTCTAATTATTCATATTTATTCTAATCTTATTAATGATGTATTGCTTCTTTATTTAATTACTGAAGAACATATCTGTTTGCAAAAATGCTTTTGAGTTAGTTATGGAAAAGATATGTTAATGCTAGTATATAAAAGCCTAGTTCATAATCATTTCAGTAATAATCTTAGTAAATTAGCCCAAGTTTGAAATTCTTTGGCATATGAAATTCATTGCATCTTTGCTTATTCTGTCTTTAAAAAAATCACATCATATTTCCAAAAAGTGTATACTGTAAATGATGAATCAGTCTGTTAAAGCCTTTACTTTTAAAGTTTATTTTTTAAACCATTTTGATTTTGTTTATTGCACCTAGATTAGTTGTGTTTTATTTTGTTTTTACTATTAACTATCTGTTGAGGCTCATTTCTACCACAAAGATGGATTGGAGCATTTATTTGTTTTATTATTTTTTACTTTTCATGTGTAAGTGCTAAGTGAAGCAAAAAATGTGTAAAAGAAACAAAGAATATTTCATTCCTTACTTGTAGTAGAAATGAGCATTTGCTCAATTTTTTCTTATACTGTTATATGTATAAATTGCTGCATATACGAGGTGTTTATAAAGTTCATGTGCACTTTAAAAAATTTATACCTTTATTTTTATTTGCAATAGAAATAATCTGTGCAAAAGATTAAAAAGAAGAAAATTTATATTTTTTAAGGTTTTATTAAAATCTTATTTAAGTTTCCACATGTCCTCCATCAATTAGCAATACAAAAGGTATTACACTTTTGCAGTTCATGGAAAACATTTGCCAACTGATTTACAGTAATGCCTGAAATCACATTAGTTTTTTAGCTTTCAAATTTTTTAATGAACTGGGTTCAGTTGCATACACAATTGTTTTCACATGTCTTCATAAAAAAAATCTAATGGAGTCAAATCTGGCAAACATGGAGGCCAATAAAATGGTCCAACCCTTCTAATCCATCTGTTAGCAATTCCTGATTTAGAAATTGTCTGTAACACACAGCAGCAAAGTGATAAGGGGCTCCATCTTGTTGAAACGCTGTATCATTTTTCAAGTTTAATTGTTCAAGCTGAAGAATAAAATAATTCTGCAGCATATCTAAGCAGCTGTCATTGTTAATAACATAATCTTAAAAAAAATGACCCTATGATATGACTTTTTCTTAAAAACACACCACACATTAACTTTGGTTGAGTCTCTTCGATTTTTGACAGTTTCATTTGACTTTTTAGTTTCCCAAAACTAGGGAAAGGAAACTTTTTGCAGATTCCTACTATCACAAACACTTACAAAGTTATAAACTTTTTAAATTGCACATGGACTTTATGGACACCCTGTATTTTAATCCACTTGGACAAACAGTTAATTATTGCATAATTGTTGTTAATGTTAAGTGGAATATAAGCAGTTATAATTATTATTATTATTGTTATGTGACTTTTGTTGACTTTTTTTTGGTAGTATTATTTATTTAATTGAGTTTTTCTATATCTTGCAAACTGTAGGTTACTTGGGATTTGGATTTTATTGCAATTATATAATAAACTTTATATATAGGTAATCATTTTTGCAATAGTTTAAGTTTTATCATTACTTTTTATTGACAGGTATATAAACATTTATATAGAAATTATTTATTGATTCTTAACAATATGGGGTCATTGTATCGAAGTGAACAAATGTGTTTAACTCAATTATATCTTCAAAGTGAAGCAGCATTTTTATGTATCAGTGAGCTCGGTGAATTAGGATTGGTGCAGTTTAATGATGTAAGTTTTTTCATGTTATATTAATTGCTGCTATTGTTATCAATAAAAAAATTATTTCTATTTAGAAATTAGTAAATTTTTTATACAGTAGTAAAAAGTTACCATCAACCTAGTTGGCTTTGATCATACAAGGTAATTTTCTTAGTTTTTAGACAGCATCAAGAAAAATTGGGTGTTAGAATAATGTAAGATTTAGATTTTTTATAATTGGTTTGTTTTTGGGTAAATTTTCAGATGGATTTTTACTATTTTTAATGAAAAAGTTGATTAGTTATTAAACTACATCATGCACAATACACCTTCACCTATTAATTCTAATCATGGTTATGAACCCATGTTCTTTAATTTGGTGAAATAATGTCTAAGCCTTTATAAAAGAAACCTGAAAATTTCTATCTTACAACACATTTGAACTAAACAAAACTTAACATTTAGTAACAAAAATAAGAAAACATGGGTCTTGTTTAATATTAACACCTTGATGTCATTTTAGGTTTTTAATTTTTGGGAATTTCCCTTTTCCTCTTGCAGCTCCTCCTTATTTTTGGTTTTCTTTTTGAATATCTTTAGTTCTTGTGACACTTTTACCATTCTCAATCTTTTTTTTCTTGGTTGATAATATATTTTCAATTCTCATGCATTTCAACAGCGTGTACAATGGATGAGATAATCAAATGGAAGTTTGCATTATAATCTTTTAATCTTGTTTTACATTTTATGTGCGATAAAAATTTTATTTGAACAATCAGTAATATGAGCTTGCTTCTTGTTTATCTTGTACAATCAGTAATATAAATTTTATTTTAACAATCAGTAATCTTGATAAAGGTTTATCCATTCAATGCTTTGAAATAAAATATTTTTTTTCTAGCAACTGTCACAAGCAGGTGTCTAAATTTTAGTTTCATTTGACAGTCTGAGGAACCACTAGATCATGCAATATTGTTCAGGGTCAAAAGTACCATAGTTAGCTAAAGAGATTGTCACTTTTAGTTTGCAAAGTTCAACTGGCTGTATACTTCAAAGGAATTGGTTCATTTGAGTGATATGCAGGCATCCAGTCACAATGCTCAAAGCATCATTCAAAACATTGCACTTGTATATAAAGTGAGTGTGTGTGCTGCTGTCAAGCAAAGAAGGGTTAGGGCAGCTGTACACAGTGTTTTGGTACCAGCAGCCAATATTAGGCTTGCAGGTTGCCTTAGCAACAAAGATATAATAGTACTAGCTTCTCTGTGGAGTAAAGCTCCAGCCCTGGCTTCATCTTCCCAGAGGTTATAGTTCATGCTGGGGCTGCTTTGAAGTTCTGGTTATGTTACTTTCGTCCTTGAACTTACTCAAAATTCCAAAGATCTCGAGAAGAGACTTATAAATTACAATTCCAAAGCTAATGAAGCCTGTGGGGAACCCAAAGGGTTATCAACCAATATCTTTGCTCCGTGTCCCTTACAAGATCTTCAAGAAGCTTATCTATGCCTGTGTTGAGTCAATTGCTAATCCACTGCTTCCTAAGGAGTAGGCTGAGTTTTGACCAGGAAGTCAACCATGGATCAAGTTGTTCTGTTGAAACAGAACATCAAGGATTCTTTCATGGCTAAGAAGAAATTTTTTGTGGCTAATAAAAGTAAAAATGGGAAAAGATTTTAAGAAAAGTTCAATTTTTGGTTTTGTGAAATTATTTTAACTCATTAAAGAAAAATTTAAACTGCACAAAAATGAATTATACTTCAGATACTTTTTGAATTTTAACTAAGATTTGGAAAATGCAAAGCACCTGAAGTGTTCAAATTTTAGGATAAAAATCATGAAATCCGAGACTGATTTAAAGTGACAACCTGTTTTTTTTTTAGAGAACACTTAAATTTTGGGACAAAAATCATGAAATCCCCGACTGATTTAAAGTGATGACCATTTTTTTTAAAGACCACTACTTTTTGGAGACGATTTTTTTCTCTTAACAAGCATCCCAGTTTGCCCCTACGGAAATATGATATGCATATACACATATATTTGTTAATTAATAAGTCAAAGTTTCGAGTCATTAAGTCATTGTCATAGCACGTTCACTATATACTGTGGCGAAATAAGTGATCAAATTAAGCTTAAAAAACCAAGCTTAATGATTGATTGATTGATCAATGATGATTCATAAAATGATCAAACTTGACCTTTACAATGAAATATCTTAATCAGATGATGACTTTATGTGAGTGATCAAAGTCGTTTCCAATCACAAGGTGATTTCATCAAACATTAAATGGCACTCTGCTCTTCACATGTAATGTTGTAAAAAGAAGTTGGGAGCTAAAGTGTTACAGTCAATCTATTTTTAAACTGTTTTTCTTTTGATATGTTGTGTGTATCAAGATAGCTTGGTCGGCAGGTCAGTAACATGGTTGAGTTGTTAGAGTGCTGTGCTTATGATCAACATGGTCTCGATTCAAAACTTACGCCATTCTTATGTGTTCTTGGGAAAGACACTTTACAGCACTTTCCCCTGCTTGGTGGTCTTGGCAAGCAGTTCTATCAAATTACAACAATATCTTGGCATCTTCGGAAGCAGGTTGGGGTAATTGCTTTCCCTATGTATTAGCGCCTCTGTTGCTTTCCTGCAAGTCAGAAGGATAAATTTAGAAATAAAATAAAAAATAAAATAGCTCTTAAATAATCAAAGTCACCCTGTTTTGCAGTACATTACTTTCAACTTAAGAATTTGGGTAAAGTTTGTCATGTATTTCAATTTGTTTTAAAAGTTATAGCAAGGTTGAATGGTTAGAGCGCCATGATTGTGACCCACATGGCTCGATTTAAAACCTA